>KZ651390.1:99967-120378 GCA_001010745.2 Gerris buenoi
ATAACATTTTCCTATTTGTGTTAAACGTAAGGATGTATGTACTATACAACCTGGTAAACCTGCGTAATTATCAGCTTCTATAAAAATAATATTCCCAAGCCCTATACACTATACAAGTATATCAGCTTTTATTCAATTACCTGCCATATACGTCCCTGGCAAATGGTGGCGTAGGCCTAGACCACTAATAACATAATATTATTTTACACAGTTTTGTATAAAAATATAGACTTTCTCTATCAGGATTTAACCTTACCTGGTTTTAACCTTAACCTTAGTTTTTCTTCCACGATATTTTTTCTTGCTCAAAAAAGTGTTTTTATTAACCACCATAACTTTAAAAGAACTCATCTGACTTTTTAAGAAATTTGGATGGTATGTCGAACGTATCCCATCGATTATTCATTTCAATTATGGAAAGTAAAAAAAAAAAAAAAGAAAAAAAGAGATTTGAAAAGAAAAATAAGGGGGGTATAAAATAAATTAGACAATAATGCATAGCTCAATTAATGTAGGAAGGACTCAAATAAGGTATTTTATTTTATATTATTAATATATAGTCACGTAATTAAAGATTAATCAATCACTTATTAAACTTATTTTATGATCTAAATTGAAAAGGCTAACTTTATAAATGAATTTAGTATAAAATAAATAATAAAAATAAAAATAAACTCATTCACACCATTTGTTTTTTCCGATAGAAAGCCTGTAAAAGGTAATAAATCTTTTTTTAGGCCAAAGTAAGATAATCGCAACCTTTGTAGAGAAACCTTTGATGTTTAAAGAATTGCCTATTAAAGCAAGTTTTAAGATCAAAAGAGAATAAACACCCTTTCTAAATAAGTTGGAACATACCATCTATACATATGAATCTAGTCCAGTCAAATTAGGAATTTATCTTGCATTAAATCGTGTAGTTCCAATTTTTTCAGGAATGTGTAGAGCAGGGGTGGCCAACCCGCGGCCCGCCTAGAACATTTTTCTGGCCCGCGAGGTTTATCATACTTTAAAAAAAAATTTATTTTATATAAATATAATGGCCAAAGTAGTGAAAGTCAATGTACTTATTTTAAAAAATACATTATTTGTCCGTATTTTCAAATGAATATAGATGAGAAAAAATTAACTTTGATTTTAAAATAATATTCTTGGTAATATTATGACAGATATTGCCTGTTTTATTTGTGTCTTTACAGTTGTGATTTAGCAGATTAATCAAATTATATTCTGCGAAATCCTTGTTTGGGTGATTTGGCCTATACGTAGCCTTGAAGCAGCTTCTCCCTTCTCCCCCCCTGTTTGGTACCTTACCCCTACCCTTTGTACCTCTACTTCCTATGTGCTTATCTTATTCCTTCTCCCTCCAGTGTCCCTCCACCTGTGTACTGTGACCTCAACCTTTCACTCCATACAATATTTAATTATTTTTAATTGTTGAATTAAAAATGACTGAATTTTACAAGTAAAAATCGGTCCAAGACAACTCAGACAAACTTTCTCATAAACGAGTTCATATTCACTTAGCCCAGTGTTTCCCATTTATTAATTTTCGTATGTACATTTAATTATTACTGAGCATTTCATAAAAATTTACCATAAAAATAACTTCTCTCCGTCCGCGTTTTAAGCTATTTTCTCCGGAACTAGATTTTTCCCGGGAAAACGGCTTATATCGTTAGATTTGTATTTAAATAAACTACATTCTAGAATTTTTTTTACAAAAATCGTCGGAACCGTTTTCGAGAAATTTTTTTTTCACGTTTTTTCGGTGTTTTTGGGAGGTAGCGCTCCTAAATTTGGGGCTAAAATTCATTTCTCGATTTCGCCTCGGGATATGATTTTTCTGAACATGTAAGCCAAATTTCGTCAAAATCGGCCCAGTAGTTTAGGCTCCAGGCGTCTGCACAGACAGACGACGGACAGACATTTTTTAAAAACCACTTTTTTGGACTCAGGGGACCTCAAAATGTGTAAATCCATCAAAATATTTTTAATTATTATTTCATTTTTTTCATCTATATTTATAATTTTTTTATTTATAATTTTTGTGTTAATATATTTCTTTAGAATTGCGTTTAATATCATTATTATTAATTACCTATGTTTATCTGTAAGGATAATAGTAAATACAAATATAATTACTCATTATATGTTTTAATTTTTCACTCCAAAAAAAAAAATAAATAAATAAAATTGTCTATAGTGGGTCAAAATCTAATATGGGGATATATAATTTTATATGCGGCCCGCGAAGTTATGATGCATTTCCGAAGTGGCCCGCAAGATTATTTGGGTTGGCCACCCCTGGTGTAGAGGATGGTCCCCTGAACAACGCCTAATAAAGTCCCATCGATTTCAGGCGCCGCTAGCGGTGGGAGGGGGGGCAAAAGTCACATTTTTCAGTTTTCGGCGTTTATCTCGAAAACAGTACGTCGCACAGAAAATGTTATTCTTTTCAAAATTAAAGCTGATATAATTTCAAACAAAAATGTACCTATGCATTTTTTTCCTATGGCCAACAGTTTTGGAGCTTTAGAGTCGAAAAAAAACAGTATTTTAAAAAATAAACATTTATTCACATTTTATTTGAATGATGTTTTAATAATTAAGTGAGGATATAAAAATTGTTTTGGGGCTATTAGCTGCCGAAGGGTGTAGGCAGCTAGAGCCTGCAGCTTCTTGAGTTGTAGAGGGGGGAGTCAGTGCCACAGCGCTCAAACGTGACTTTTTTCAGGTTTTTGCTCATATCTCCAAATCTATTGCTCTTAGGGGAAATTTTTTAATTGAAAATTGAAGCTGATAAAATTTCAAACAAAAATGTTTGAATGCATGTTCTACCTACGACAAACAGTTTTGGAGCTATAGGGTCGACAAAAAACATTATATTCACATTTTTTTTAAATTTAATTTTTTTACTACACACTTCGGCAGCTTACAGCCCTAAAAAAATTGGTCTATCCTCATCATTAAAATAATTCATGAAAGGGATATGTTATTTTACATTAAATTTAATTTTTGAAAATACTGATTTTTGTCGGCCCTATAGCTCCAAAACTGTTGGTCGTAGGTAAAACATGCATTTTAACATTTTTGTTTGAAATTTTATCAGCTTCAATTTTCAATAAAAAAATGTCCCCTAAGAGCAATAGATTTGGAGATATGAGCAAAAACCTGAAAAAAGTCACGTTTGAGCGCTGTGGCACTGACTCCCCCCTCTACAAATCAAGAAGCTGCAGGCTCTATCTGCCTACACCCTTCGGCAGCTAATAGCCCCAAAACAATTTTTATATCCTCACTTAATTATTAAAACATCATTCAAATAAAATGTGAATAAATGTTTATTTTTGAAAATACTATTTTTTTCGACTCTAAAGCTCCAAAACTGATGGCCGTAGGAAAAAAATGCATAGGTACATTTATGTTTGAAATTATATCAGCTTTAATTTTGAATAGAATAACATTTTTTGTGCGACGTACTGTTTTCGAGATAAACGCCGAAAACTGAAAAATGTGACCTTTTGCCCCCCCCCCTTTCCACCGCTAGCGGCGCCTGAAATCGATGGGACTTTATTAGGCGTTGTTCAGGGGACCATCCTCTACACATTCCTAAAAAAATTGGAACTACATGATTTAATGCAAGATACGACGCCATTTTCAGCTAATTTGACTGGACTAATCTAGCTATGTTTGTGATAAATGTTTGTTAGAGCGTTGACAGCGCGGGAAAGTAAAATAATAGGACGAGGCGGGGATCCAATAAGAGCTTAAGATTTTAAAATCTAGAACTCTCATTGGCTCCCCACCTCATTTTTTTTACTTTCCCGCACTGTCAACGCACTAACAAACATTTGACACAAAGTGTAAATGGAAGTTAGTTATTAAACAATGCTATCAGACATTCATTATAAAACGGGGTTTAATTACAATGATAATTTTAGATACAAAATTAGTATTGTTTTGTTGTTGTTTACATACCTAGTCCAAACAGAGAAATATTTTCTTCACGGAAAATTAATGGATATATAGTATCATTAAGGAATTTTTAGTAGCATATCTCTAACTCAATGATTCAGGTAGAATGTTAATGCAACTTTTCTTCTATACAACTATAGATTCTTACTACATATATTTATTTTCTCGATGTAAATAATGATGTTACTTAAATAAGTCAAAATGAAACGGGAACAAGCCAAGAAACACATCGAATCAATGTCTTACTTAGCTGCTTGCATTTGTTACGCTGTGATAGTTAACTAAATTTGTTCAAAAAGTATCACCTTTTTGAAAAAAGAGCTAAAGATTAAATAGGTATATCTACCATTTGGACTTTGACTAAGGTATTTAATTAAGTTTGATTGTTCTTCAAAAGTAATTAGTTCGAGCATTGTTTGGAAGAATTGGTGAAAGAGTAGAAGGGGAGGAGGAGAACAAATCTAAATTGATCAAAGCATATTTACTTTAATTAATTTCAAATATTTAATTAAACTTAAATTTAAATTAAATATAATTTATGTGTGTATTATTCGATAAACTGCATAATATCACATTAAAAAAAAAATCCTTTAAAAAATAATAATTATACTTAATTGCAAAATTGTAGAAACCAGAAATTCCTGGAATGGAGGAAGCAGTCTGCGATCTTCTCAGAAAATATTGGGTAAGTAATAATTAAAGTAATTGATAAATATTATAATAGTTATTTATGTACAATCTAAGCAGTAAAATGGATTTTACTAACGAGTGATTAAGTCAGCCTCCGAGCCAGAGGCGAGGACACACTACTGTGGCGTATTCAGAAGGGGAGGGGGCACGTGTCCCCTCCCCCCCCCCAATCCCAATAGAGTAACAAAAAAATACCGTATATTTATTTATTTTTTTTTTGTTTTAATGCATATTTTTTTACATTCACCTCAGAAATGTATAAAAGTACTGTTTTGAGAGGTCATATTTTAAATATTTTCCGGGGAAGGCCCCTGGACCCCCAGCCAAAAATAACCCTTCCCCCCCCCCCCCAAATTAACAATTGAACGCACACGACGTCTATGACTTACAGTAAGATTCGGCGCGGAGATTGTTTTCGGTTATTACAGTAGAATCCCGATATATCGCATCTTCAAGGGGTCGAAGAAATAATGATTACCATCTTGCTAAGAAATGAAGCAGACATTTTTAGTTTTCATTTATTTAAAAATATAGCTTTTAAGAATAATTTTGTGTTATTCTATCTACAACTTTTTTAATTTTATTATTATCAATAAAAATAGCATTGAATAAAGCTATAAAATACTTGTTAGCGAATTTTCGAAGAAAATTAAGCTATTGCAATGGCTTCAAAATTTTTGAAAACTTTTTTCATGGAAATCCGCTTCAGGCTATTCTGAATCGATCCCTAAATTTTAACACTTTTTTATGTATGTATATATGTGTCACTCCAGACGATATCTCCCCTTAGGATGCACTTTAAAATTTCAAACAAATTTTAAAATGTCAATTATATCAAAAGAAAGGATGAGTTCGTTGGCCAGAAGTTTTGGAGTTCATTTAGGGGTCACATTTTGACAATTTAGGGCCAAAAATAGCATAACGTCGTGTTTTTTTCCATTTTAACCCCCTTTTATATGTAAATATGATGAAATTATACATAACAATAATTACTGTACTCTTAAAGAGCTTTCCAACGATGTGCATCTTGAAGGGTAAATACTATTTTGACTTTTGTACGCCATACCCGTGTGTACCCAAACATTATTTTTTCACCCATCCAAATTCTAAACCAATTTTTTTTTTGTATATTATCATATCCCAATAAACACAGAATTCTTTGAAAATTCGCTCATTAAGTCATGGTGCATGACTGGACTTTTTTTTGTTTATTTATATATATAAAATCCAAATACCACTCACTGACACATCACGATATCTCTGAAACTACTGGACCTATGACCATGAAATTTTGTAGGTGTGTACCTCTTACCTCCTAGGTGCTCGCTAAGAAATATTTTGAATGTCCGCCATTTTGATTCAAAGTGGCGGCCATTTTTATACAAAATTCGACAAGACGATATCTCCGGAACCAATTGCACTAGGACCGTGGAATCTTTAAGTTCGCTTTTTTTTATTAAATTAGTAAGTTTTGAGAAATGGTTTACCAATCGGGCATTTTGATTCAAGATGTTGGCCATATATATAAATATGTGTATGGTCTTTATACAAATCTACAGTTTTAGTCCATTTCGATGAAAATTTGCATACCTAACCTTCAAAGCAAGGGGAAAATCACTGTCTACATGAATTTCCGGAATTTAAATTTTGGTACACAGGGGTAAGGGGTACAAGTAATGAATACGGGGTCAAAATAATGAT
Source organism: Gerris buenoi (assembly GCA_001010745.2). Classification (NCBI taxonomy): domain Eukaryota; kingdom Metazoa; phylum Arthropoda; class Insecta; order Hemiptera; family Gerridae; genus Gerris; species Gerris buenoi. Next base: position 106,334 of record KZ651390.1, read on the forward strand.
TACCCTTCATGATACATATCGTTGAAAAGTTCTTTAAGAATAAAGTAATTGTTGTTATGTACAGTTTTATCATATTTTCACTTAGGAGGGGGGTAAAATGAAAAAATATAGCTATAGCTATCTTATATAAAAAGACGAGTATCCGTATGAGGGTATGTCTTTTATACAAACATATAGCTTTATCCCAATCCGATGAATATACAGACTTTTTCTTCATAACAAGGTTAAGGTCACTGTCTACAAGAGATTACGAAATTAAAAATTTAGCTCATAGGGGTACAAATGACAAAGTAATGAATACCCTACATGATACACATCGTTGAAAAGCTCTTTAAGTGATAAGTAATTGTTCTTACGTACAGTTTTGTCTTATTTTCATTTAGAAGGGGGGGAGGGGGTAGAATGGAAATTTATATCTATATATATATATAAAATTCAACATATATGTGAATGTATGTTCTTTTTATACAAATCTACAGTTTTAGTCCGATCTCGATGAAAATTCAAAGCAATGGGAAGGGAATTTAAATTTTGGTACACAGGGGTATAGGGTACAAGAAATATAAGTAATATAGTTTAAATGCTCTTTAAGAGTAGGCATTAATTGTTGTTATGTACAATTTTGTTATATTTTTATTTAGGAGGGGGGTAAATTTAGGATATTTGAAAATTATATTATCAAAGAGGAGGGGGATATAAGTGGGAGGGATAGAATCTAGATATTCTCGCATAGTAAAATAATTTAAATGTGTTTCGAATGTTTTTCTGGTAGTTTATAAACTTATCAAATTAAAATAATACTCCGTAGTGAAGCACGGGTGTCCAGCTAGTTCTTTATATAATTTTTGATTTTAAAAAAAAATTTTAAAAAAATAAAAAATAAATAAACGGATAACAGATTTGTCCTTATATCATTGCTTGAAATTCATTTCAGTTAGCCTAAACAATAGGTAATAATCTAATAACCAATTTTCATATAAAACCATTGAAATTAAATTATTTTCAGGATGCATGCAACGTTCTACAAGGTGCGCAAGAAGAGGGACACTTTCCTGAGCTAAAAACAGTAAGAATTAATTTTTATTTTTATTATGTGATTACAGATTTTGTTTTAATATCCACAGTTCCAGCGGATTTCCTTAAATTCAATAGGATTGTATTCTATTTGAATCCTATTTAATTAAAAATGTGTGTTTCACTTTATTCCTTTTGCACATAAATTCTTTATAGATTGCGAACCAAAACTTTACTAAAATATATAGTGCCAAATTTTACTAACATAATTTTATAATTATATATACAGTAGAATCGAGCCAAAACTGACTAAGTGCCCCCTCCAGACCTAGCCGCTGGATACGCCACTGACAGAAGCCGAGGACGGTAATTTACCTAATTCACTCATTGACTGGCGAAGGATTAAAATGGATACACGAGACAGAAGTGTTCCTTTTGCTGCCTTGTTGCATACAATATTTTATCTGAAAGTGGCAGCAAAATGAAACCGCTTTTTATCATATTATATTTTTAAGTATGTATTTAAAAACCTTTTAAATAAGATAAATTGTTATTAAAAAATCAACTACGAAGCTATAATATAATTAATAAACGATATCATTTATATAAAAAAATTGTGTGCATACTTGTCCCTTTTTCTTTTTTTAAGCATCAAAATAAATTAATGTCACAAGTGTTGTTCACAATTGCTGTCACAAATGTTCTATTTTATAGTTATAGGAATTATTTTTTATTATTATCTCAAACACAGTCTTTATTATTTTTCAATGGTATAATGATAACATGAGACAATAAAATGAATGTTTGAAACAAAAATAGATTAAAAAAAAAGGCAAAATATAAAGTGATACGTAAATTTACTCTGAGTAAAATTAAATAAAATAAGAAAACCCCTTAGAATTTTTGATCAAAATAAAATTAAAAATATGTCCAATAGCACACGTGTACTAAAGTTTCTTAGTCCATTACTTAGTCCATTTTTTTCTATTGATTAAATATACATCAAAATGTAAGATTCGCCTTCCAAATGAGGAATTGAACCCGACATCTTACACCCTTTGTATTTATAGCTATTTTTTCAGAAGCTACATTTGCCTGGGAAAAAACTTAAATGATTAAAATCGTATTTAATTGGACTAAACATACTAGAATTTTTCAATTAAAATGGTTTACGCCTTTTCATAGTTCTTGGGGGTAGCGCCCATAAATGTATGCTAATATTCATTTTTAAATTCTATCTCAGGGTATGATTTTTCTGAACATAATGTACGCCAAACTGCCACTAAAATCGACGCGTATGCACAGACGACAGAAAGGCAATGCTTAAAAACCCTTTTTTTTGTACTTAAGGGACCATAAAACGCGTAAATTCATACAAATCCTAAAATTGAATTTTTGTGCCATCAAAATATTTTTTCTATGAACCCACGTATAAAGTAATAACAGCTATTAGCTTTATAGCTTATCGTTAAAAAAAACAATACCAATAAACCTTTAAAAAGATTTTTTTTAAAAACAAAAAACGCTGTATAATAAACGGATACCCGCCAAGTAATACATTTAGTGATCGTTAGTTAGCTAAATGACTTCGAATTCAATAAAGGAAAATAAAAATAAAATAGGTAGAAATAGGATTTATACAGATTCAGATTATGATTTATAACGCTATGAATACTTTTACATAAATTCTACGCATAGCTTGATTAACGTCTAACGCTAACGGAATTATTAACAAAAAATTATAATTTAATAAATAATTTATTTTATTAAAAAAGGTTTCGATAACTTTATTAATTCGGTTGATTACCATCTTGCTAAGAAATGAAGCAGACATTTTTAGTTTTCATTTATTTAAAAATATAGCTTTTAAGAATAATTTTGTGTTATTCTATCTACAACTTTTTTAATTTTATTATTATCAATAAAAATAGCATTGAATAAAGCTATAAAATACTTGTTAGCGAATTTTCGAAGAAAATTAAGCTATTGCAATGGCTTCAAAATTTTTGAAAACTTTTTTCATGGAAATCCGCTTCAGGCTATTCTGAATCGATCCCTAAATTTTAACACTTTTTTATGTATGTATATATGTGTCACTCCAGACGATATCTCCCCTTAGGATGCACTTTAAAATTTCAAACAAATTTTAAAATGTCAATTATATCAAAAGAAAGGATGAGTTCGTTGGCCAGAAGTTTTGGAGTTCATTTAGGGGTCACATTTTGACAATTTAGGGCCAAAAATAGCATAACGTCGTGTTTTTTTCCATTTTAACCCCCTTTTATATGTAAATATGATGAAATTATACATAACAATAATTACTGTACTCTTAAAGAGCTTTCCAACGATGTGCATCTTGAAGGGTAAATACTATTTTGACTTTTGTACGCCATACCCGTGTGTACCCAAACATTATTTTTTCACCCATCCAAATTCTAAACCAATTTTTTTTTTGTATATTATCATATCCCAATAAACACAGAATTCTTTGAAAATTCGCTCATTAAGTCATGGTGCATGACTGGACTTTTTTTTGTTTATTTATATATATAAAATCCAAATACCACTCACTGACACATCACGATATCTCTGAAACTACTGGACCTATGACCATGAAATTTTGTAGGTGTGTACCTCTTACCTCCTAGGTGCTCGCTAAGAAATATTTTGAATGTCCGCCATTTTGATTCAAAGTGGCGGCCATTTTTATACAAAATTCGACAAGACGATATCTCCGGAACCAATTGCACTAGGACCGTGGAATCTTTAAGTTCGCTTTTTTTTATTAAATTAGTAAGTTTTGAGAAATGGTTTACCAATCGGGCATTTTGATTCAAGATGTTGGCCATATATATAAATATGTGTATGGTCTTTATACAAATCTACAGTTTTAGTCCATTTCGATGAAAATTTGCATACCTAACCTTCAAAGCAAGGGGAAAATCACTGTCTACATGAATTTCCGGAATTTAAATTTTGGTACACAGGGGTAAGGGGTACAAGTAATGAATACGGGGTCAAAATAATGATTACCCTTCATGATACATATCGTTGAAAAGTTCTTTAAGAATAAAGTAATTGTTGTTATGTACAGTTTTATCATATTTTCACTTAGGAGGGGGGTAAAATGAAAAAATATAGCTATAGCTATCTTATATAAAAAGACGAGTATCCGTATGAGGGTATGTCTTTTATACAAACATATAGCTTTATCCCAATCCGATGAATATACAGACTTTTTCTTCATAACAAGGTTAAGGTCACTGTCTACAAGAGATTACGAAATTAAAAATTTAGCTCATAGGGGTACAAATGACAAAGTAATGAATACCCTACATGATACACATCGTTGAAAAGCTCTTTAAGTGATAAGTAATTGTTCTTACGTACAGTTTTGTCTTATTTTCATTTAGAAGGGGGGGAGGGGGTAGAATGGAAATTTATATCTATATATATATATAAAATTCAACATATATGTGAATGTATGTTCTTTTTATACAAATCTACAGTTTTAGTCCGATCTCGATGAAAATTCAAAGCAATGGGAAGGGAATTTAAATTTTGGTACACAGGGGTATAGGGTACAAGAAATATAAGTAATATAGTTTAAATGCTCTTTAAGAGTAGGCATTAATTGTTGTTATGTACAATTTTGTTATATTTTTATTTAGGAGGGGGGTAAATTTAGGATATTTGAAAATTATATTATCAAAGAGGAGGGGGATATAAGTGGGAGGGATAGAATCTAGATATTCTCGCATAGTAAAATAATTTAAATGTGTTTCGAATGTTTTTCTGGTAGTTTATAAACTTATCAAATTAAAATAATACTCCGTAGTGAAGCACGGGTGTCCAGCTAGTTCTTTATATAATTTTTGATTTTAAAAAAAAATTTTAAAAAAATAAAAAATAAATAAACGGATAACAGATTTGTCCTTATATCATTGCTTGAAATTCATTTCAGTTAGCCTAAACAATAGGTAATAATCTAATAACCAATTTTCATATAAAACCATTGAAATTAAATTATTTTCAGGATGCATGCAACGTTCTACAAGGTGCGCAAGAAGAGGGACACTTTCCTGAGCTAAAAACAGTAAGAATTAATTTTTATTTTTATTATGTGATTACAGATTTTGTTTTAATATCCACAGTTCCAGCGGATTTCCTTAAATTCAATAGGATTGTATTCTATTTGAATCCTATTTAATTAAAAATGTGTGTTTCACTTTATTCCTTTTGCACATAAATTCTTTATAGATTGCGAACCAAAACTTTACTAAAATATATAGTGCCAAATTTTACTAACATAATTTTATAATTATATATACAGTAGAATCCCGATATATCGTATCTTCAAGGGGTCGAAGAAATAATACGATATATCGAGTAGTTCACTAAATCGGGATTATGAAATATTGATGGTAAAAAAAGAAAAATTAATNTGGAGGAGCATCAGGAGCTCATCTAGGTATAACTAGGAGCAAAAGAAAGATTAGCTCTCGCTTTTACTGGCCAGGACACTTGAGAGAAATCGAGGAATGGGTGCAGTCATGTCAGGAATGTGGTAGGCGAAAAGGAACTAAGACACGGGCCCCTATGCAAGTAGTAACATCAGGTTTTCCGTTTCAGCGCGTTGCGATGGATATCTTAGGACCATTGCCCGAGACTAATCTCCATAACAAGTATATACTTGTGGTGGCCGACTACTTTACCAAGTGGGTAGAAGCTTACCCGTTGCAGAATATCGAGGCGAGGACAGTAGTAAGTAAATTTGTGGGTGAGTTTATTGGTAGATATGGAGTTCCCTATGAGATTCACACTGACCAAGGTCGGCAGTTTGAGTCCCAGTTATTTGAAGAATTGACCGAGCAGCTGAACATGACCAAATCAAGAACAAGTCCCTACCACCCCCAGTCTGACGGGCTAGTAGAAAGATTCAATCGGTTCCGACATGCTTTCACATTATGTAAACGATCACCATAACGACTGGGATCAGAAGCTATCAATGGTCATGATGGCATATAGATCGAGCGAGCACGAGTCTTCGAGAATAATACCTTATTATGCTGTGTTTGGACGCGAATTTCGGCTCCCCCTTGATTTTATGTATGGAGTGCCTGAGAACGTGCAGGATCTGTCAGAGTATATTGCTGATCGTAGAAAGACAATTGAAGAAGCATATGAGGCAGTTCAGAATAGGCAAGGTCTGAAACATCAAGTACAGAAAGAATATTATGACCGGTCCTGCAACCGGAAAGAGGCTATCAACGAGGGCGATAAAGTATGGGTTTGGTACCCGCACACTCGGAAAGGTAGAAGCGCTAAGTTCCACCGAACATGGGATGGGCCATATATAGTTCGTAAGAAGTTATCAGGTGTTACAGTTCGAGTTCAAAAGATCGGAGCCAGAAAGAGACAAGTCCTCCACATAAACCGACTGAAGCTGTACAAGGCACGGCTTTGCAATTCCGTCTGATAGAGGGGAAGAGTGTCATATATTTATATGACATTGATTGATTTTATTGTTTTGATGTTGATTTGAGTTAGTTAATGTTTGGTGCTTAAGTTGAAATACAGATTGTTACAACGAAAGTTCTTGTGTTTAACTTTAGTGCGAGTTACTGATATAGTTTACGCTACATTTGGTGGCAGCGGTTAAACTTTTTAAACGAAAATGCCAAGGACAAGAAAGCAAGGAAATTGATGTGAAGAGGAAGATAAAGAAAAGACCCGTAAGCCTATAGTACATCCAGATAAGTTTTCCTCGGGGAATTGGTACAGAGAGTAGACCTGTTCAAGTTACTGGAGGAATTTCGAGATATATACTCCACTGGTGGGGGTGATATTGGTCGAACAGGAATAGTAAAGCATAAGATCGTAACAGAAGGACGGCCCATCAAGCAAGCAGCCAGGAGAATCCCATACCAGCGCCGGGGCGAAGTAGAGCAACTTACAAAGGATATGTTAGAACAGGGAGTCATAGAACCATCTGTATCCCCATGGGCTAGCCCTATTGTCTTGGTAGGGAAGAAAGACGGGAGCACGAGATTCTGCATTGATTATCGCAAGTTAAATTTAGCTACAAAGAAAGATGCGTACCCTCTTCCCAGGATTGACGACATTCTAGATAATTTAACAGGGGCTGTATTTTTCTCCTCTTTGGACCTTGCATCAGGGTATTGGCAGGTTGAAATGGATGAGGGCGACAAAGATAAAACAGCTTTTGTGACATGTGAGGGGCTCTACCAGTTCAAAGTCATGCTATTCGGACTGTGTAATGCTCCTGCCACTTTTCAGCGCCTTATGGACTCGGTACTTACTTGGCTAAAGTGGCGTGTAGCTATGGTTTACCTGGATGATATAGTCGTTTGGAGTAGGAACATCGAAGAACATATCGAACGGTTGCGAGAAGTTTTCATCTGTTTACGCAAAGCTAACCTAAAACTTAAGCCGAAGAAATGTCATTTGATCAAAGACAAGATTAGCTATTTAGGTCATATTGTGAGTGCAGAAGGAATTGCAACTGATCCGGAAAATACCAAAGGTGTTGCTAATTGGCCAAACCCAACCTCCACCAAGGAGCTACGATCATTCTTGGGGTTTGCTGCCTACTATAGAAGATTTATTCGTGGATTTGCTGGGATAGCAGCACCATTGTACAAGGCAACAGAGAAACGGGATAAATTTGAGTTTGGTGAAGAACTCCAAGGATGTTTCTAGGCTTTGAAAAGGGCACTGACAAAAACACATGTTTTGGTACTGCCGGAAGGCTGTGGTAAGTTCACGTTAGATTGTGATGCTAGCGATGTAGGGCTAGGAGTTGTATTGTCCCAAGTGCAGCAAGGTGAAGAAAAGGTAATAGCTTATGCTAGTAGAGCTCTTTCCAAGGTTGAGAAGCGTTATTGTACAACAAGGAAAGAGATGTTAGCACTTGTTTACGGAGTTCAGCATTTTAAGGCATATTTGTATGGGCGGAACTTCACAGTGAGGACAGACCATAATGCTTTAAAGTGGCTGCAGCCATTTAAGGAGCCGGAAGGACAGGTGGCTCGATGGCTTGAACATCTATCCCAATATAATTTTGATGTGGTTCACAGTGCCGGCAAGTAACATTCCAATGCAGATGGGTTATCACGGATATGCCGGCAGTGCATGGATAACGTTGAAGATCAGCTAGAGTTTGAGTGTATGGAGAGTGGAGGTATAGAACCAGTGGATATAGGTGGTATCCAGGCCATAGGGCTGGCGAATGGCACCATAGCTGAAGAACAAGGAGCAGACCCAAACTTAAAAGAAGTCCTCAGATGGATTGAAGTAGGACAGAGACCTAAATTCCAACAAGTACGTGGATGCAACCCATTCTCCTACGCTTGTGGGCGCAGTGGCCTCGCCTCAGTAAAAGTGAAGAAGGAATCTTGCAACGTCGATGGGAAGAAACAGAGCGGCTGGTACGACACCAGATTGTATTACCACGGAAACTGGTACCGGTAGTAGCTAGAGGAATTACATGGAGGGGCATCAGGAGCTCATCTAGGCATAACTAGGAGAAAAAGAAAGATTAGCTCCCGCTTTTACTGGCCAGGACACTTACGAGACATCGAGGAATGGCGGGTCATGTCAGGAATGTGGTATGCGAAAGGAATAAGACACGGGCTCCTATGCAAGTAGTAACATCAGGTTTTCCGTTCCAGCGCGTGGCAATGGATATCTTAGGACCACTACCCGAGACTAATCTCCAGAACAAATATATACTTGTGGTGGCCGACTACTTTACCAAGTGGGTAGAAGCTTACCTGTTGCAGAATATTGAGGCGAGGACAGTAGTAAGTAAATTTGTGAGTGAGTTTATTGGTCGATATGGAGTTCCCTATGAGATTCACACTGACCAAGGTCGGCAGTTTGAGTCCCAGTTATTTGAAGAATTGACCGAGCAGCTGAACATGACCAAATCAAGAACAAGTCCCTACCACCCCCAGTCTGACGGGCTAGTAGAAAGATTCAATCGGTTCCGACATGCTTTCACATTATGTAAACGATCACCATAACGACTGGGATCAGAAGCTATCAATGGTCATGATGGCATATAGATCGAGCGAGCACGAGTCTTCGAGAATAATACCTTATTATGCTGTGTTTGGACGCGAATTTCGGCTCCCCCTTGATTTTATGTATGGAGTGCCTGAGAACGTGCAGGATCTGTCAGAGTATATTGCTGATCGTAGAAAGACAATTGAAGAAGCATATGAGGCAGTTCAGAATAGGCAAGGTCTGAAACATCAAGTACAGAAAGAATATTATGACCGGTCCTGCAACCGGAAAGAGGCTATCAACGAGGGCGATAAAGTATGGGTTTGGTACCCGCACACTCGGAAAGGTAGAAGCGCTAAGTTCCACCGAACATGGGATGGGCCATATATAGTTCGTAAGAAGTTATCAGGTGTTACAGTTCGAGTTCAAAAGATCGGAGCCAGAAAGAGACAAGTCCTCCACATAAACCGACTGAAGCTGTACAAGGCACGGCTTTGCAATTCCGTCTGATAGAGGGGAAGAGTGTCATATATTTATATGACATTGATTGATTTTATTGTTTTGATGTTGATTTGAGTTAGTTAATGTTTGGTGCTTAAGTTAAAATACAGATTAAATNGTGGGTGAGTTTATTGGTAGATATGGAGTTCCCTATGAGATTCACACTGACCAAGGTCGGCAGTTTGAGTCCCAGTTATTTGAAGAATTGACCGAGCAGCTGAACATGACCAAATCAAGAACAAGTCCCTACCACCCCCAGTCTGACGGGCTAGTAGAAAGATTCAATCGGTTCCGACATGCTTTCACATTATGTAAACGATCACCATAACGACTGGGATCAGAAGCTATCAATGGTCATGATGGCATATAGATCGAGCGAGCACGAGTCTTCGAGAATAATACCTTATTATGCTGTGTTTGGACGCGAATTTCGGCTCCCCCTTGATTTTATGTATGGAGTGCCTGAGAACGTGCAGGATCTGTCAGAGTATATTGCTGATCGTAGAAAGACAATTGAAGAAGCATATGAGGCAGTTCAGAATAGGCAAGGTCTGAAACATCAAGTACAGAAAGAATATTATGACCGGTCCTGCAACCGGAAAGAGGCTATCAACGAGGGCGATAAAGTATGGGTTTGGTACCCGCACACTCGGAAAGGTAGAAGCGCTAAGTTCCACCGAACATGGGATGGGCCATATATAGTTCGTAAGAAGTTATCAGGTGTTACAGTTCGAGTTCAAAAGATCGGAGCCAGAAAGAGACAAGTCCTCCACATAAACCGACTGAAGCTGTACAAGGCACGGCTTTGCAATTCCGTCTGATAGAGGGGAAGAGTGTCATATATTTATATGACATTGATTGATTTTATTGTTTTGATGTTGATTTGAGTTAGTTAATGTTTGGTGCTTAAGTTAAAATACAGATTAAATTAAAAAGTGGGTTAATAAATCCACTTTTATTAACCAAATTAATGTTAAAATTAATGAAAAACTTAAAAAAATATCTAAAATCTATTGTTGTAAAATATACTTACCATGGTATCTCAAGGTAAAGGCTGTTCAAAATGGCCGCCACCTTGAGCAATGCACATTCGACATCTTTTTGTCAAAGATCCTACAGCTGATAATGTCACGTTTATTTGCCCTTCACCAGCTGGCACGGCTTTGCAATTCCGTCTGATAGAGGGGAAGAGTGTCATATATTTATATGACATTAGCAGACATTTTTAGTTTTCATTTATTTAAAAATATAGCTTTTAAGAATAATTTTGTGTTATTCTATCTACAACTTTTTTAATTTTATTATTATCAATAAAAATAGCATTGAATAAAGCTATAAAATACTTGTTAGCGAATTTTCGAAGAAAATTAAGCTATTGCAATGGCTTCAAAATTTTTGAAAACTTTTTTCATGGAAATCCGCTTCAGGCTATTCTGAATCGATCCCTAAATTTTAACACTTTTTTATGTATGTATATATGTGTCACTCCAGACGATATCTCCCCTTAGGATGCACTTTAAAATTTCAAACAAATTTTAAAATGTCAATTATATCAAAAGAAAGGATGAGTTCGTTGGCCAGAAGTTTTGGAGTTCATTTAGGGGTCAAATTTTGACAATTNTATTGCAGTGAGCAAAATCACGGTATTACATTGCAGATGTGTTTTGCCAGCCAAGCAAGAATGGCGGTGTGAGAGCACGCTCGTCTCTGGTAAGCCCTATATATCTGATCTTCTTGATCCAGTATAGTATAGGTCCGGAGTATGTATGTATTCGTCGGGCCCCTGATAAGTCGAATGCGACGAAACGATGCAGGACATGGCGTTTTGCCGAGCCAACATCTTTGTGACGTATTGCGTGTTGGAACAGTTCCTATGTATCACGCTTGCGTGGCACATCCCTTGGTGTCTCTCACTAACACTAATTGTATATATATACATATTCCATTGCACACACTGATTAAACATACTTACAATGATAATGTGTTAAAACGCCAGAATTTTCCAATCAGCTATTTGGATTCAAGATGGCGGGCATAAACGTATTTAATACCACGTTCACCCACATGTAATAATTGTCTCAAATTTCTTTGAAACCTAAAAATAAAATAATTGTATTTGATATAATAATTTCTAAATGGATGTCTGCCATGAAGGGATTTTTCTGAAATTTGATCCCTAAGGGGTGAAATAAGTGAAAGTAAAAATAGGAAAGGGAATTGAGGCCAGACTAATCTTCTAAAGTTAGGAAGTTTATATACTTGGGAAAGCGCTCCTCTTTAGGATGAGCATATGCATTAATAAAAGAAATTCCAATCTCAACCCCAAGAAGGGGGGAGGGAAGGAAATACCTGATTTTTCTTTACCTGGTAAGATAACTTTTAAAACCAATTACTAATTAAGTGGGCTGCGGAGGAGGCAGACTACATACCGCCTAATATTCACTACTTTTCTGCTTAAAAATATTTTGCACTACCAAGAGGATTCTTAGCACCATTTGTGAAAGAGGCACAAATAGCATTTTGCTAACAACGACACAACACACCATAGATCGCCACTTTTTAAAAGTCCTTTTACACGGTCCTACTTGCTTCTCGCCGCTGGACACTTGTCTGTTTGACGTTTTCTTTACTTCCCCACACAATCCCTGAAAATGTCGCCGAAAGGGGATACAATTTTTGGAAGTTATGCGTGTGGCAAATCACGTTTGCGTATCCACAGTGGCTACGGCTGATCCGATTATGATAAAATTCATATTGCATACGTTGGATCCTTAACTATCCTCCAAATTTGAGTGAAATCGGACTGTTAGGCCTCGAGAAATTGACGTTTGGAGGATTTACGTTTGCGCCAGTGCAGAAGCGCGAGTGACGAAATTCATAAAGGACTATAGGGCTTAACCCGCGAGATGGTAACTGTGGAAGTTATGCGAATAGCTAGGATTTGTGGACACACAGACCGACCGACAGACGTTAAATGTGTTAAACGTTAAATGTGAGAGGAAATGTTTATCTTGGAGCGGAAAATTCCAATATAATGGTAGACTCGAAAGTAAAATCCTAAATAGACGAGGCTATAAACTAAATAGAGTTGAGCGTGGTAGCTGGTCTAAACTTAATTTTGATTCTTCATCGTGATTAACAGTAAAGATTTTTCTAGAACGGACGGAAGGAAAGTTATACACATTTGTTGAACTTTGGTACCATATAGAGATACATTAGCTTAAACCCTCTGTAATTTAAATAGGGTATTTTGTTTAATTAATGGCCGACTTACCAAAGGTATAATTATAGTTAACTCTGGCCGTATAATTCGTTCGGTTTAGATATTATAATTTTGGAATATTTTGAGGTTATTTTAATGAATATTACCATACTATATAGTACACATAAAGCTTGTAGATTTGTAGAATTGCCGTAACACTTTAAAATGGGTCTTATAATGCGCCCAATTCCAGTTGTTTAGTGGAGTTTGCTCTAATGTTTAAATAGGATTTGCCATAACTTAACTTTAACTTTAAGATAGAATATATGAAGCGCTAGTGGAGGTCATCTCCATGTAAAATCATGTATTTATTATCAAAGCAGCTTTCGGCCTCTATAAGGCATCATCAGTGCCTAAACAAATATTAACCTAATACAAACAAAAATGAAAGCGAAAAAATAAAACAAAATAATAGTCAAAGAAAGCCAACAAAAGAAATAAAAATTATAATTAAGGTACAAATACAATCCGAATACAAATAAAACCAAAAATAAACAGGTCAAGTGAGTGCTAGTCAGCACACAACGAGGGTCCACACTGTATAGTTAAGTAGTACCCTATTTACGGTGTTTTTAAAATGCTAAAAAGCCTACTTTGAACTATTTTATTGGTCTGATATTCTCAAAACACATAAACAAACTTCTGATGGTGTATTTTATTGCCACTTAACCGGACTGTACACATATTTATTTATTTATTTATTGCTTTATTAGGGTGTCAGACAACTAGGTCCTATACACCCAAACTGTAAACATATAAATACATTGAAAAGACAATAATTATTAAAAAAAAAACGTATTTTGCCAATAAAAAATAATTTTTTTTTTTTTAAAAGCTATGAAGAAATAACGAATGAAATACAACACAATAGGATAAAACTGAGATTAGATATAAAGAAAACTACATAAGAAAAAAAATCCTACAGATAAATATGAAAACTTGAATTAAACAAAATGAGCTCGTAGCGGTGTAAGTAATGCAAAGCCAAACGCTGGCACAATACTGACTCATACACGACGTTTCACAAATAAAGTTTATGCCATGAGATGTAATCGAGAAATATTTTAATTTTAATAATTTTAAGAAGCCACCCTCAATCTTAGACAGTTTTGGGGGTTGGTAAATTCTTCATTTATACTTCAAGGAAACTGTACCGCTATCCTGGAGATAAATAAAATTATCGAAATAATGCCCCACAATAAGGGGAAAAGGGACTAACGCAATATATATATATATA
>KZ651390.1:146879-188290 GCA_001010745.2 Gerris buenoi
AAGTTTAAGAACCTTTGTTAATTCAGTTGAAGTTTACATTTTAATCTATCAATATTTGAGTACAGTGTGAAAGAAGTAGTTATTATTTTTCGGTAAATAAACAATAAACTCTATTATTGTTATATAACATGGAAAACGATAACGATTACTGAGTTGATTAATTTTCTGTCTAAGTCTTACTTTGTCAGAATAACTTAACAAATTGAAATGACGGGTAGTTACAAACAAAATTCAAAAACCAGTATAATATTTAGTGTATTAGAATTATATTTAAATAACATAAAAAGTGAATAATATGTAAAAGTGAATTCAAGCGGTGGCGTGGAGGTTATAAAGTCTCTTGGAACGGTTACCCTTAGGTCGGCGTCCCTCCACTAGAGACATTTTTATTTGCCTAGTTGGCCCGACCTTCTAAAATTCAAAATCCAACGCTCTCATTGGCTCCTTCCCTATTTTCCCGCGCTGTCAAAAAACAATACTAATTTTAATAATAGTGTACATCACACTTTGCGAATTTAGCTATTTTTTATGTATGTTTTGACTGGACTACAAGATGTGTCTCAAAATCAGTTGAAGATAATTATGGCTACATCTTAAATATAATTTTTTTAACTTTATGCTATATATTGTTTGAAAAGTTGAAAAGGACGATGAAAGAGAAGATGAAGAGGAGGAAACTGTAGTCAATTTTGCAGCACTGATTGAAGCAGAAAAACAAAATACATACAGAATGATTTTTGAAAGGGTCATAGCATCAAACGTGTACAAAGATAATCAGAAAATATATGAATCAAAGAGTGTAGGAGTTGGGTAATTAATACTTTTATTAACTTCTAATACTGTCTTATTTGTTGTGTTTATGATAAAGCCTATTTATAGTTTACCCGTTTGTGCGGTTTACCCCATTCTGTTTTTAAAAAAACAACGCTGCCACGAGTGCCCAAGATGGTTACTTTAGCCAATTAATAAAAATTGATTTTATTAAAGATGGTTACTTTAATCAAATCAAACATTAATAAAAATTAATCATCCAGTACATGTATAACATTGATAAGGCAACACTACCTTGTGCTTTATTTAGTCTATACTCGCACTTAATAATTATATTTTTTTAATAGTAATTATTATTGCCAACATTTTTTTAAAAAAATAACGTACTTATGTATTTAACAAGATGGATTCCATAATACAATAAATCATTTAACTCTTAAAATTGAAATCAATGGATTATCAGAAGAATAAAAAAATCACAATAAACTAATTTTAATATTATAGATATTCAAACCAATAAAATATTAAGTATTATTCTAAGATTCAACCCTAAAATACAGTATATTATGATATCATCATGGTCTTTGCTTTTAGAGAATTGGGTTACAACATCACAGAGCTTTGGGTGTATGATGCTGATGAGCTTGAAGAAATTGGACCTGTGACAGCACTATGTTGGAATCCGTCGAACAGAGTTCGAACCTTTTTAATACTTATTATTTTACAGGAACATCTTTAGGCACTTATGCGTCTCTATTATTCAGAGGACTACAAACATACACTTAGCATACTTCATTATTCTAAACAAGAAACTAATGTATCGGTATATATCTTATATAATGGTTGAAAGATTTGTCAAAAAAATCAGGGCTAATTGTACTGAACAATTTTTATTTTATATCGTTAAAAATATCTAATATAATTAAATAACTACAACAACATTCAAATACTCAATTCAACGATAACTCAGCATAATACTTCAGAGGATATTTATTATTTCTACTACAAGTGGATGCAGATGTGGAAGCACATAGATGTATGCAGTCATAGCAAAGATTTTATCATATTTCTATGTTGGTATATACTTGGCTATTCTGAGGATGTGTTTTCTTAAAGGCCATATATAGATGCTTTTGAAGAGATTTTCTTTCTTAAAACATATCAAGAATCACAATACATATTATAAACTTATAATAACTTATCTATGAAGAACTAAATGCATATTTATTTTCCAGATGCTAGTGGCAGCAGGTTACGGTCGATGCGAACCAGAAGGTAATCCTCCAGGTGCTGTTGCTTGCTGGTGTATCAAAAATCCTGAGAACCCAGAGAGAATCGTCATGACACAGTCGGCAGTTACAAGTCTTGCATTCTCTAAGACCAGACCGTATCTTTTGGCTGCGACTTGCATGGATGGAGCATTACTTCTCATCAGTATAGCATTTTCGTCGGCAAGACCGATAGTAATCAACTGGTACAATTATATTATCGCGTTGACTATAGGAGGTAGAGGTAGACATTTAAAATTTAAGGACGCGTCAGAGCAGAAATTATACTACTTTTAATACTTCAGCAAAGAAGATAATTTTTGCGTCATTTGATAATGGATATTGATTGCAGAAACATTGCGTATCTTCAATCTTCAACATAACTTCTTGATCCCTTGCTAAAGGGATCAATAGATGTTGCATTCAAGAGAGGAAAAAGCCTTTTACCAATCATTTATATTAAATGTCCCTTTTACTAAACTAGCACTGAACAGTGCAGGTGCACTTACAATACAATTTATAAGATCGCCACTTTGAAAAAACATCAACTGCAACATAAAACAATCATGTACTTTAATACTAATCAAAAATTTTATCAATTTTTTTCCAGGCATCGCTTAGGTACCTGGAAGTATACTTTGTGCTCTGTGAAATGGTATATAAATAAAGCGTATTCAAAAGAACAAGAACAAATAGTAACAGTAGGAATGGATGGAAGAGTTTGCTTTTGGAATATCTATGAACCTATTAGTAATGTAGGTCAGTATAAATTGTTGCTCGTATTTTAATTTTCAAATTCTAAATTTTTAATTTAATTTGATTCATTTTAACTTGACGAAGTATGATAATAAAATTATAGATAGTCAATCAATGGAAGGTAAAGAGGAAGAGGTGTAATTTGACTTTTTTATTATGGTGGAAAGTACCTATAATGATAATAATCATTACTTATATTGTTTTTTTCAGCTTATATTGACGTGGACCGATCAGGAGCATCCCCGAAAAAATTGAAAAGGGTGGAAGTTAAAAAACATCATAGCATAGGATATGATATAGCGTTCCACCCAACTGAACCAATGACTTTTTACGTTGCTACGGATTCAGGTCCAATTATAAAGGTAATCTCGAAAATCTATATATAATTTTTGGGGTAAATATTACATTTTAAAATTAAATTAATAATGTATGTTTCCAGTGTAATGTGGGAGCTGCTAATGGATTAAAGACTCGTTTATTAGCTCACGAAGCCCCTGTGTACGGAATCAGACATTCACCTTGGTGCCCCGAAGTAATGGCAAGTTTTGGAGTTTCAGATAATATCTATATTTGGGTACAAGGAATAGATTACCCGATACTGAAACTCGCTATTAAAGCTGTAAGTCAAAACCCGAGTAATCTTTAAAATACAAGCATTAATACGTTTTTTACATTATTTATTTTTCCTTACCCATAAAAGAAAAGTATTGTTTACACCCAAAAAATCCGAAACCGAGATTTCAGAAGAATTATCTATTTTAGTTGTTTTAAAAGTTCATATCAGTTGTAGCTGCAGCTTGCAGCTAGAGTTGACACTTGCGGTACATAAATCAGAACCTACATTACATGGATAGTTGTCCGGAAAGTCGTTAATTTGTGACGTCATTACCGAACTTTGCTGAGAACGCATAAATATCAAAAATTCGAAAAAAAAGAAAATGTCTGATTGCGCTGAAATTTGTACCAATAAAATGTCTTTATAAGACAAAAATTTACATTGAATTCCGTATTAACACCTGCCGCCATTTTGGAAATATCGACTTTCGAACTTTGAAACTTTAACTCTAAATAATTTTTTTGGATCTATTTCGCCAAGCTGAAAATCGCACCAATTATTCCTTTCTGTAAGTTACACAATTCCTTCATATTTCAACTGAATATCTGCCGCCATTTTAGTATTATTTGGTGAGAAAAAGTCCTGAGACGCCCCACGTCGGATATTTATTACTTTCTCTTTCTCATCCACTTTAAACACTTACACAGTATTTACAGAGATAGTATTTTTATGGAGTGAAAATTCAATTTTAATGGATTTACGCGTTATGAGGTTTGATAAAATTTGGCATACAGATTCAGAAAAATCATGCCGTGAGGCGAAATCAAAAGATGAATTACAGCTATAAATTTGGAGCCCTACCCCCCAAAAAGGTAAAAAAAAACGAACAAAAATTATTTCTACAAAATGTTTGGACGATTTAAAAAAAAAAAAAAAATGAAATGTAGTCTGTTTAACTACGAATCTAACTATTTAATTAGCTTTCCCGGGAAAAATCTAGTTCCACAGGAAATAGTTTTTAAATACGTACAGTGCAGAGGCAGGGTTTGATTTGCTGGAGAGATGCTAATTTTAATACATAATACATTATTTAATAAAAATACGAAAACTTGAAACAGGTAATAATATAAGAAAATCACTGGACTAAGTTATATTATGTAATCATGAATGAGTAAGTTAGTCTACGTTGTTTCGGACCCATTATTTTATTCACTATAACTAAAAAATAGTAAAGTAAGGTATATTTTGAGTTAAAATAAAAATAATTAGATATTCGATTAGATACCAAAATTTAATGTACGAACAAATATGTAAACATGAAATACATTTTTTAAGTTTAAAGGGAGTAGATAAGAATGAATGTAACCGATGAGGGCCTTTAAAGTGTAAACCTTCTCAGTGGCGTAACTATGGGCCCGCATTGCGGGCAGACCCCCAAAATCCAATGTTCTATGGCGAGAGACTCCCAAAAGGGAGTCTCGTGCAGGGGGGCCCCCAATGCCCTAGCTACGCCACTAGCTAAAAAGTATAGTGACTTTTTCTAATCAGCAATATTATACCGTGTTTGCACACTGCAATAAGCTACACACACACACACAAATTGTGTGACTTCTAACAATTATTTTTAATAAGGTATTTTATTTAAGTTTTCAGTTGAAGATGTTGACTGGTCACCATCACATGCAAGTATACTAGCCTGTGTAACTCATGATTGTCTTTACCTCTGGGATCTTCAAAGATCAGCACTTAACCCAGTCAGTACAGTTAAATCACGTGAACCATTAACTACAGTCAAATTCAGTCCTCGAGGCAATGTAATCAAATTTTATTATGATATATTGTAATCAAATTAGCTATAGTTGAGTCTACAATAACTTCTAGTGATTGTTTAGTATGTATATCAGTCATCTTTCAAGACAACAAAGGAGCAAAATAATATCAATAATAAATTTCTAAGCGAAATAATATGCTTGGCCAAGGGGCTCTAGGTGCTCGCCCAGCTGTCAATAAGTCAAGGCAACTCAAGGTCGTGTGTTCGATCACGTGCCATGATACTCTGAATTGCATCTATGAATCGTGGACGGAGCAGGGCGTGGGACACCCCCTATGGGGGACTCTTCCCCCCACTCTTTGCTCTGGTCCGATTGATTTGAGTCTGATTCGTGTCACGATGATATGATTTGTACATATGGTTTGATGGCGGAGCAGGGCAAGGAACAACCCCTATGGGACACTCTTCCCCCACGCTTTGACATGCGCTTATATAGCTCACTAATGACCACACCAAACTTGCTTCGGTGGTACAATATACAAATGTATGATGTGTGAAGTAGCTGGAATTCTCGACCACGGGGCGTAAAATGGCCCTAAAAGATGGCTAATTGCTAGGTTTGAACAAGTGGTTCGTCCTCTACCCGTTCTAGTAGGAAGTACTAGATTACTACTACTATATGGGAATACACTAGTCTGCCAGAGTCCTCCCTCCTACTTTTCGAGGAAGATAATACCTAGGTTAAGAATAAAGTTATGATGTAATAGGCAGACAAACCTTACTGACCTTTTATCGTACCTTAGTGACCTTGGTGTGTAGGGAAAATAACAAACTGAATGGTGGCCATTTGAACGTGTCTTTTTCCATTGTTTCCGTTTGAACTTTTTCCATAGGTTTACATCTCTTCTCCCATTGCAACCCCTTAAGAGACAAAAGCTTCACTAAAACCCTACAAACTAAATCTGCTATCAACAGACCGTTTAGCTCATCCTACAGCTTGCCATATAATGTGGATTGTGGATGCACCTTCAGTTTTGGCTTATCCGGTGACTTTATGGTAAAACGTATAGTGTGTAGGGAGCTTTTATAGTAATAATTTAAGTATGTGTAAAGAAAACCTTTTGAGAAGTTTAAAAAGTGAAGAGAAGTTTTCTTGATTGTTTCATTATTTAAATTTAATAATTAAATGAATGAATTTTCTTTTCTTTTAGAATATACTTGTTGGATCAGAAAATGGTTCAGTAATTGTTCATCATTTATCAGAAATGCCACTAGAACCAAAATTACAGGTACTAAAACAAAGCGAATACACTTATTTCATTGATATTTTTAAAGAAAGAATATAACACTAATTTTATCTCCAAAATAATTTATTTCTCTTAATTTTATGCTTAAGAGTGAATGGTTGATAACAGCCTTGAAGAAGTGTTTGAAAATGGATCCAGATATGAAGTTAAAAATAAGTAAGATATTCCAGAGCAAAACAGTAAAAAAGCAAGTGAAAAAAGTTCTTAAAGTAGAAGAACTGGGAAATAGAAGAAGTCCAGTTCCTTCTCCGTATACCCTAACAGAAGATGAAGAAGAAAAGAAGCCGACCAACAATGACACCGAAGAGAAACAAGAAAAATGATTTTAAACAAGACTGAATTAAAAATATTTTTTAATTTTTTTCTTTTATACTTTCCTTGATGTTCCTTTTTAGTTTTTTCATATGATGCATATATCATTATGTTACAGGATATTAAGCATAGATGAAAATGTTTGTAATAAAAATGTACATAATCTATTACTACTGTATCTCTTACTATTGTGCATTGAATTATACATTTGTCAGAGTAACACACACATGCTGTACAGTTGACATCATTTATATACTTGTTTATTGAAAAATAATAATCTATTCAGCGAAAAAAAAAAATCTTTTATACAGCTAATTTTTGTAATCCTAAGAAAAAATTTGATGAAAAGAGCTATTGTTTCCTTTAGAGCAGTATGTAGGATACTACTTTTAAACAATTATTTTTGTAAACAAACAACAATTATTTTTATTAATCATGAGAATGCATACTAGCTCATTTAAAAAATAAAATAATATCTCATTTCAGCACATATTTTGCATGATTACAAAAATAAGTGGTTTTTTACGCTGAGTAGATAATTATTGTCCAGTATACAAGTATACAAATTATGTCAACTGAACAGCATATAACATGTATAACTAACAAATGTGTAATTCAAGTGAGAACTACCCTTAATGTCCTTTCACCTAGCAATAATAAAAGAAACTTAATGCACCAAATTTATCTTTACCTACTTTACTACATCATCAAACAAGTATAACAAAATAAGCAAAATTTATCATGAAAGGATTTTTTTTTTTTTTTTTTTTTTTTTTTTTTTTTTTTTTTTTTTTAATTTCATTATTATACTTTTATAGGTTACATAACTCATCATAAGTAATTTGCAATAAAATTATCATTTTAAAAATAAATTAGGTTGTTATGCCATAAAATGTATCTCCTTAAAATAAACAATATAAAAATCGTATTAAAAAATTTAGGCTTTTAAATTTAAAATTTAATATTTAGTTAGTCTTTCTCTGTTACTTATTATAAGAAAATCCATGTTATTTTTATTAGGATAACAGTTAAATATTTTATTGTCTTTTTAAAAGTGATTATAATATAATTCATGCATAAAACCACATAGTAAATTGTGAAGAACAGTGACGGTTATTTTATTTAATAATAAACATTATAAATATTTAAAACTGTTTTGTTTTGATGGTAACATCAGGGTAAATAAACAAAATCCGAAAATTTTCATCTATGTACTGCCCTTTTCAAACATCTTTAGGCAAGAATGTTGCGTATACTTCTTTAATAGTATTAAAATAAATCCGAGAAATCTCTCGGAATTAATTATTTAATAATCATTAAGTTACTTAAAAGAAGCTTTTTATGAAGGACTTCAAATATATCTTTAGCTCTGAAAAAGAACATTTTAAAGTCTCATTTGAAGCGCAGTCTGCAAGACTGCAGTACAAGGTGTACAATACTTTTTAAGGCAACTGCATTGCTATCCAAGGTAATTCCCCGGTAGATTTGTACACCCAGTAACTGTAAAGGAAATGTCCAAGGAGGAGAAGCAGAAGGAATGCCAAAATTATATTTAAAAAGTCAATTGCTTTCATCTTCTCCTTAGGCTCACGGCACACTTTCTTCAGTGAAAGATTGTGGATCTAAAAACCAAATAATATAATACATAGAAAAAAAAATTTAGCATTTACTTTAAAAAGACCTAATATAAGATCAATTTTTTATTAAAATAACAAGTCAAGTCTTTAGATAAAACTATTTTTTTGGAAAAGGTAAACATATATTCTTATATTTCTGAAATATTTGAGTTAGATTAAGATTAACAATATAAAAATAATCAAACAAGTAATGAATCATTATAATTATAAGAAGTTTTTGGATCTTAAGTTTTAATATTGTAAATATTTATTAAGATTAATAATTGCAGTCAGTTCTAAAAACAAGCAAGTACATTTTGGTTAAACAGCCCCCTAACTAATGGCATATATTAAGGCAAAGTTAGCAAGATTTATTAAGGTAGCTTCAAACCTTCAACTAAAGTAAACTTGAAAGCAAAACTGTGTCAACAGTTTTAATCAAATTAATACGGAATATAAATCATGTAAACTAGATAAATTAGAACCAAATTTAATAATTATTTTTTAAAAGAGCAATTACATCTACGATAAAATAAAGTAATAACAGAGAATAAATAAAAGTAATTAATTACCGTTTTCATAGAATTTTCATCTCTTTCCCTTTGAGCGCAACGGATTTCATAAATATCAATTATAACTATTCTGTACTTCAATATAAGCTCCTAAAAATGAAAATGTTAACAGTATTATTTTCCTTTTCACTAAAATTAGTGGAATAATTAAATTTAAGTTTAATATTAGTATATGTTGTACAGGGTTGTAGGGGGAAAGCATTGACGCATACTCACTCACGATGACAGACAGCGACTGGCAGCATTTTATTTGAGTAGAAATAATTATCAGGTGAAAAAAAAAAAAAAAACTTAATATATTTATGTATTATAAGTTATCATATCTCATTTATCTGTATACTACAGTTTGCACATTATGAGTAAAAACTTTTGACAGCCTAGGAAAATCCGAAAAATTTGGGTGGGTAGCCAATGAGAGTTCAGGATTTTTAATTCTAGAAGGTCGGACAAACTAGGGAAACAAAAATGTCACTGGCACCACCCCTCCCACAGGCCTAGTGGCTTTATTTTTTTTTTTTCTCATTTAGGTTGGCCAATCTGAGTGTCAAAAGTCACAAATCTTAATGTGCATACTGTAGATAAGGAAGTCTGTGCCTAATCTTAACTACTCATATTACCATCCATCATCCATCTTCGATTGTTGTGCTATGTATGTATTTATCTTTCTCTCTCACTACCCCCTGACTTCTTTTTTTTATTTAGTCTGCAACTCTTTTATTACCTTGACATACAACTTATACACATCATTTTAAGCAATGATAAGATAACCTATTATATAGTGCGATGTGCGATGAGGACAACTTATGAAGCCACCAAACCAGCACATTACTAAGAATGATCAATACTTCTTTATCTCACTAAACTAAATAAAATCCTAAAATAATGCTCTCCGAGGTGTTTCCTGATGATTTTTTTTTATTATTTTTTTTTTTTATTATTAATTTTTTTTTTTTTTGGTGTGGTCTTGTTATAAACTGAGTAAATCAATATAAATAATTTCAAGATAAAAAGAACTTTTTATATACTACGTTTTCAAAGTTTCTGTTGAATCATATATGAAATGATTAATATATATTTTTTATTGTTATATTATAATGTTAGTGAAAAAAATTGTTCCTAATTTAAATCTGGTTGTAACTTAATTAATTTATTAGTTTACTTTTCCTTTTTCGCTGTCATTCAATGTTTACCTCTAATAAAAAAAACACAAATTTGAAACCTGCCAAAATGAAGATTGCCAAAATAATTGGATAAGACAAAACAAATAAAATAACTTGCGGATTTTTTCCGAACTAACCTTCCATACAGCAAAATTGCTGAAAACGAATTAAACTCTGCTGAAAAATGAATAAAAGTATTAAAATAATGCATTGTCATCGTGTTCTGAAAGTTTCAAATGTCTAGCTACTCGGAATGTTAGTTAAAATTTGATTGCAAGATTTGTACCGGACAAACAAACAAACAAACAAACAAACAAACAAGAAACCAAGTTAATAAAAACGTAGTAAAATCACCTGCTATTTATTGATAAAACAATCCGAACTATGAATATTAGTATTAGAGGCCATTCAGTTCTGCTTAGCTCAGTTCTGTTCTATTATAGCTCTTGTGCACGAGGTTGCTGTCTCCCTACTTTTAACAATTTTAGAGCCCATTAGGTTAGAAAGTCCTCCTAAATATTTTATTTGTATTTATGGATACTTGAAATTCATAAATCCAATAAAAACAGTAAATTGATAGTGTAATTCAATTTCAATACTTTTCTTTTTCAGAAACTAAAGCAAAAGTCCAGTTGTGCACCATGACTTAATGAGCGAATTTTCAAAGAATTCTGCGTATTATTGGCTTCTGATAATATAGAAAACTTTTGGTTTAGAATTGGGATGGGTGAAAAAAAAAAAAATGTTTGGGTACACACGGGGTACAGAAGTCAAAATAGTATTTACCCTTAAAGATGCACATCGTTGGAAAGCTCTTTAAGAGTACAGTAATTGTTGTTATGAACACTTTTATCAAATTTTCATATAAAAGGGGGGTAAAATGGAAAAAACACTATTTTATGCTATTTTTGACCTTAAATTGTCAAAATGTGACCCCTAAATGAACTCCAAAAATTCTGGCCAACGAACTCATCCTTTCTTTTGACATCATTGACATTTTAAAATTTGTTTGAAATTTTTAAGTGCAACCCTGGTGGGCGATAGCATGAAAACAAACTTCCCTTTTCATGGTAGAGATCCCCCAAGTTCCATTAATTTATCTCTCACCATTTAGAATTTAGAAAGTATTATCGGAAAGGTTATTTTGCTATGTTTGCCCCTCTATAGGGGGCAAAATATTGGTAATAGAAAAAAAAGTTTCAATCAAAAGTTTATTATTTTTCACCGTAGAATCCAAATATGCTATAAAAAATATACGTTCCAATTTGAAATATTGAAGTTGGGTGGCCTGGGGCAAAGTGGGTGGTTGCCCCGAGTGGGTAATAGCATGAAAACAAACTTACCTTGGCATGGTAGAGATCCCCCAAGTTTCATTAATTTATCTCTAACCGTTTAGATTTTACAACGTATTATCGTAAGGGTTATTTTGCTATCTTTGCCTCTCTATAGGGGGCAAAATATTGGTAATAGAAAAAAAGTTTCAATCAAAAGTTTATTATTTTTCACCGTAGAATCCAAATATGCTATAAAAAATATACGTTCCAATTTGAAATATTGAAGTTGGGTGGCCTGGGGCAAAGTGGGTGGTTGCCCCGAGTGGGTAATAGCATGAAAACAAACTTACCTTGGCATGGTAGAGATCCCCCAAGTTTCATTAATTTATCTCAAACCGTTCAAAAGTTAAGAGGGGGGGGGGACTTTTGGACCACCCTGTATACATATATACATATATTCATACATATATACATACATACATAAAAAAAGGTGTTAAAATTTAGGGATGGATTCAGAATGGCCTCAAACGGATTTCCATAAAAAAAAATTTCAAAAAGTCGCATTACAAAAATTTTGAAGCCATTGCAATAGCTTAATTTTCTTTGAAAATTCACTAAAATCAAATAATATTAATTAATAATAAGTTAATGTTAAAAAATAAAATTTTTGTAAAATTAAGTGCTTCAATAAAGACCTTAAAACTTGGAGTAAAGATGCAGTCACATCTCCATGGATTATTACCCAAATATATCTTTCCTAGATGGAAGTTTTTCTGAAAAGCTCTATCAAATGCATTAGCTGGAAGCTGAATAAAAAAAAAAAAACTTTATTAAAAAAAGCATTATTAATAAATAAAATTACTAACAGCAATGATTAAAATATAATAAATTTATCAAATAAAAGAATAATAAATTACTTGCCTTTGTTAATCTGTTAGACTTAACACTGAATATTCTAAACTTGGATAACCAAGGAGCAGATTCTAAATCGTCAAGAGAACTTATTTTATTATAGTCCAAATAAATATCAGACACACTTCTGTAATGATAATTAGTTATAAGAGGTGTTACATCTCTTATCTGAAATATAATTTCTTTTTTAGATACCTTGCATTGATTATATTGCATAAGCTGTCTTAAAAATACGTACATTGAACTTTATTCATTCAGACATAGGTAGAGACTTTAAATTTTATTTTCATAAAGATAGATCTAAATAAAATAAATAATAATTATGATTAAATCTAAAGCCATCATCATGAAATATTTACAATATTAAACACAATATGGTTACCCGCACATACCGAAATGTAATTACGCTAGTCCTTTCCTTTTAGTTTTAATAATTGTTGTTTTAAATAAATGTTTTTTATCTGTTTGTATAATCGTGTTAAGCTATTGTTTAAAGTTGAATATGTATATTGTTATTGTTTTTGAACAGAGGTTCTGGAAGTAGTAAGTGGAAAAGTGGAAAATTTGTAATAAAAAAACGACGATACCAAAAAATGGTGGATATAAAACTTACTATAACTGACAAACATACAAGGCATGATTATGCCCCGGAGAGGGGCAAAATATAGTCAATTTTAAAACAATTTAGTTGTTTTATAATATTCAACCCTCTATGACCCACACAAAAGAAGACTATAATAATATTAAAAAAAAAAGGGACACAAGTAAAGTTATTTAAAGTTATTTAAAAACACAAGTAATACAATATTAAACTTTTTCTTCAAGTATATTGGCATGGAATGTATGAAGGTTGCAGATACCAAGGGCATGCTTGATTTTTTTTTAATGGTTTGTGGTTTATTAAGACTGATTGTTTTGTTTCAAAATGTAAGGTTGCAGTATTTATTTTGTTGAGTTCGCCCTTCCTTAACAAATAAAAATAATCCTGGATTACATACATATTAACAGACAAATAAGCTTGGACTACATGAGATGGGGTAACAGAGACGTTGGCAAAGTCAACAAATCCTCTCTCCTCTATTTGTTAAGTTCACCCCTCATATTCAATGCCTCAGGTGTAAAGATACAGGAATTATATGAAGACAGATGAAATAAAACCACTGTTTGGTTTAAAATGAATCAATAGAGCTCTACTGTTAATAGAAAAGAGAAATAAATTTTAAAAAAGTTTTTATTTTTAATTTAAAACATAAATTAAACAACAGCAACAGTTTATAGTATTCTGTTCATTACTTTTCAAAAACTTGCTTAGAAAAGAAAGTATAAATTATCTACTCAAGCAACATACTCTGCACAAAATTACAAGTTGAAACTGAAATATATTGAAACATCCTCAAAGTAAATAAAACTGAATTGACTATTTAGGAGCCTAAACAGCTATTATTTAATACTGACCTGTTTTAACTTTGAACTACTGTAGTTGGCCAGTTTGTTGATAATGACAATGACTAACTAAACTGATTATTTTCAGTTTTTATTTAGCATTACCTTTTTTTTACTCTAATTTATATTGTCTAAATAGATAACAATTAAATAAATTGCTACATTTCTGTAGGAAAACAACTTTAAACAAGTAAGGCCCGCTTCACGTAAGTACGTGAGGCGATAATCACCAGTTTCTGTACGCTTAATTTAAATTATTAAGTGTGAAATTATAATAGTTTTTCTACACTCAAGATCTATATTGAATTATAACATGTCATGGTAATAAAAAACTTTTTTTTAATCGCCCCCTATATGGCTGCTATCTTGGAAATATTAAGAGTGAAAACTCCAAAAAGTGTACAGTTGTCACAAATGCCGAGATGTACCTGTGTGCTGAATTTCATCTTCCAGCTATAGTAGTTTATGAATTGAAACATTCCAACGGACAGACAGACAGACAGAGTCGTTATATAAGGTTTGATTCAAGATATTATGGACAGACAGACAAACTACCAAAAGCATAAGGGTTTCAAGGAAGACCTCGAAACCTAAAAATAGCTTCTGTAAATAACAACATAATGCCCAAGTTTTTTTTTTTAGTCGGAACTGATAAATAAATCAGACTAAGGTAAGTAATTATTTATCTACTGTCAATGTATAATTTAAAAATGTCTCACAAGCTTCTCGATACAAAGAAGTGGTGTCTCTGTCACAGTACCTCATTATTGTTAAGAATAAGAGTTGTAGTATTAGGAGGTAATGTATGAGGAAGATGTGTCCAGCCCAGGCCAGTGCAGTTTACAATTGTAATCGGTACTAGATAGCTAGCCTGTGTGTTAGACCTAGCAATGTAGTCTAGTTTACAGACACAATGCTTATTTTCATTTAATGAAGGGCACTCCGATTCAAGCACCTAAAATAAAAAAGTTTTAAAAACAGCTCAATAATTACAATTTTAAAAGGGAATAAACACATCATTATACCATCTTAAAATCTTTAATATGTCATATAAATTTGAATTTATCTCGGTATAAATATTTTATGCTACATTCCAAAATATATTTGTTTAAAATCATAATCTTAAAAATTAAGTGAAAGATGATTTATTATTAAAATTTTTGCTAACACCACAAATAAAAATGCCTCTACTATCTACTTATAAAACTGCCTTGTTTAATATGCATTGTGAACTCAAGACATCTAATTCTTAAGTAGGGATGTAGAAAAGGATGAGAGGATAATGCAGTCATAAGCACTTCACAAGCAGGGGCGTAACTAGGCTGGGGTAACAGGGGCAATGCCCCGGGGTCCCTGAGGTAAGAGGGTCCCCAAGAACACGGGAAAGAGAAGGTCAAAAGTATGAGCCATGTCAATCATAGTTCAATAAACTTTGATCGATCAAGGTATCGATGAATCTTCTTCGTCAAAAGTAAGAAGAAAGGAATTTTAATAAATGAAGATTGCTTCATCTTGTCCGTCTGATTTAAATTTTTCTGTCATGTTGTGTTTTGTGTATAAGTATTAACAATATTTACTTACTTTTTGAGCTTTTGTGATTAATTTCTTCAGTTCCACACTCACGTCAATTATTTTCTTTAACTATTTATCCTATCAGACCTATCTTTACCTATGTTAAAATCAACTAATTACGACTAATTACGAAAACAGTACAGTCTATAATTTCTTAAACTATTACAAAGAGGTTGAACAAGTTATAAATGTACTTATGATGTAGGCTAACTAAATTACACAGGAGGTACGTGAGGATTTAGACAAAGAGGCTAAATTAAACATTTTCGATTTGGGGTCATGTGCAAAATAAAATACTGTAGATGTGGGTAAATATGACCTCTAGAATGCATTAAAACACATTTTAGGGGTGTCTTAACAGAAAAATTCCAGGGGTGGGCCCCCAGACCCCTTTTTTTGTATGGGGGGATCTTCCATTCCCCTCCCGTGGGTCTCCCAGTATTATCTTGCTCCAGGGCCCCAAAGATTCTAGTTAGGCCCCAGTTCACAAGTGACCTGAGTAATTTAAAACATTTTAATTAGCCTAAATTGTAGAGGTTTACAAGGGCAAATCTTGGTATAGTGTTTTCACATCAGTATAAGCTAAAACATAATGTACTGACAAGTTCTGTATCACTGATGAGGTACCATTTTCTCACATTTTCTTTTTTTTTTTTTAGAAAAACTTACTAAATCTTATCTTTATCATAACAATGTAATTTGTAATTACCTTAATAAATTTCATCACAGCTGAGACAGGTTTTCCTGAATAGTTCCTCTCACTACAAACCATTTGATCCACATCCAATACTTTTCTAACGAGAGATGAATTTTTAGTACTTAGAAGCCATTTTACATCTTTTGAACAATCCCAATGATCACCTTAAACAAAAACTCAGCTAGACAACATATAATCTACTTAATTAAAACAATTAAATATAGAAAAATCAAATAAAAAAAATTGATCCAAGAATTTTTTTGTTTTAAAAGTCGCCATAATCTATCAAACAATAAACTTGTAACATTAATGTTTGAAAAGTTGCAACCACAGTTTTTAGTTTGTTTTTCTCAACATCTAGTCCAAGAGATAGCGTGCAAAAAAGTGTCTGACTAACATCAAGCTAGAATTTTTTATATAAGTTAATCATTTGGTGCCTTTTAAGAATATGTGGTCAGCTAAGTTCGTCTATGGGACATAGCTTGGCAATAGGCATATGAAAAAAACAAAAAAAAAACTATGGAGAGCAGCCATGTCACACCTATTATGGTGCACAATGTGATTTCCATTATCCTGATTATACAATTAGTTAGGAGACCAAAATTCAAGTTGATGTTAGTTAGGTCACTTGATAGGTGGCCTTTTTGATTGTGAACAATATTTGAATATTGGTGGACAATGTTATATTCATGACCCTGAGTACAAAATTAGTCAGTACACCAGAAATCAGGTTGATGTTTATTTGTCACTTAATAGGTTAGTTTTTCTAACTAGAAAACTACAATGCATTAATAGACTATGTATTCAGGAAAAATTTAATTCACAGTTACTTTGAAAAAAGAAAAGAAAAAATCAAATAACAACTTCATTAAAATAAATTTAGCAAATACCTTTCAAATAGAGATGCTGAAGATTGTTGAAAGACTTCAAGACAATTTGATTTAAATATTTGATCCGATTATGACTCAAGTCAAGAACACGAAGAGATTTCAGCATAGTGAATAAGTCAGCTGTAATAGTAGTCAACCTTAATCTGGTTAAATTTAACATCTGATATCAAATAAGGCATAGCATGAATTTATACATTGAGACAAGACTATAAAAATAAAAATATAATATATCCAATCAGAGCAGTTAAATATTTAAAATTTCAGTAATATTTAAAATATAAGATGGGTTTGAACAAAGATTATAACTAACTTAAACCAAGAGAACTTGGTCAGTTACTATAATTTAGAGAGCTGCACTATGATTTATTTACAAAAAGAGATTTATTTTCAAAAATTTATAATTTTCTTACCATTAAAGATTGATGAAAAGGAAAATTCCTAGAAAAAGTCGAAACATCGCTGTTGATAATTGAGAGACGTTGCAACTTTGGAAACCTAAAACAACAAATTTTACAAATATTTTGCTTCATTTTCAGTGTCAATTAAGCAATTCAATTTTTAATTAATCCACTACTGTTAAGATAGGGCATCTTATAAAAGTCCCATAGTTTTGCTCTATCATTTTAAGCAGTGGGATGGGGGGGGGGAATCAATAGAAGGATGATAATATCATCATAATGACTAAAATACAAACTAATAACTAGTTTATTCTAAAATTCTTTCAATAAAAAGTAACTTATTTTTTTCATAAAATTAAACATTTTGAATAACTAAATATTTTATAGTATCTGGACTCATAAATAATACAGGATAATATTGTACAATTTTTCTGTAACTTGGTGCTAGAAGGGTTGTCAATCCATTTTTAGGGTTTCATTGGTAAAACCAAAAAAAAAGAAACCCTTATAGTTTCGTTCCTGTGTCTGTCTGTCTGTCACTCTGTACGGTTCCAATAACTTTTGAACCAAAAGTGATAAAACATAAAACTTTCCAGTATTAAAGATCGTTTTGACACGCACACAGGAAAAATGTAGTGAACTCAAAATTATCAGCTGTTCAAATTCAAAATGGCGGATAACTCACATCGCGTAAAAATAATATTTTTTTTAAATTTAGAATGGGGAATCAAAGAAGAGTAGATTACAAATATATATATATATATATAACACTTGTGGGTAGTGTTTAATTTTCAACGCCATTTTGTCAAAAAACATCAACATTTTGCATGCCCCCCCCCCCATAAAATCGTATTTCCGCTGTTACTAAAAATATAGAAAAATATGCAAAATGTGCGATCTGCTGGGCAATAGAAAAAATAAGATTAGCAATTTGATCTGATTTAGTGGGAATCCAAGATGGCGGCTAATTCCTGTCACGGGAAAATATATTTTTTTTAAATTTTGAGTGGGGTATCAAATAAAAGGTATTGAAGAGTAGATTACAAATATATATAGCACTTGTGGTTAGTGATTAATTTTCCACGCCATTTTATCAAAAAAACATCAAAATTTTGCGTCCCACCTCCCCTATAATAATTTCATGTTCACAATATCAACGAAACCCTCTTTACGTGACTTCACGCCCAACCAATTTATTTTTTTTTTTGTACAAAAAAAATTTAATCAAATTTTCAAAGGGTCGGAACTTAAGAAATTACTCTTCAGGTTCAGAACAATTGATTATGATAGATAAAGACCACTTTTACACAAGAAATTTTAGAATAATAGTACATTACGCGTCGAGTGTGGAAAGAAAATCACTCATTGATTTTCACAAAAAAACTCGATACAAACAGTTACTTTTATTAAATAAACATCAAATTAGTTATGTTAAATGTAAAAAAAACTCGCTAATCGTGCGTAAAGTTGAAGAATTCTTCTTCTTTACCGCGCTAGAGTGGTAAAGAAGAGGAATTCTTCAAAAACTATGAGACACACATGCGCAATTAATACAGGTGCGTAAAGAATCACTTTCTACAAATCTAAACAGAGATACAATGTTTATATTACATATCAATCGTAGATAAAAGAAATTAATGTTGTCTTAAGAAACCTCAATGAGCCATTTGCCCTTCTAACACCGATGTATAAAGACATTTTATTTGGCCACAACATTCCCAATGATATGTAATTGGACATTAACTCTTATACTATATATTGCTATAAGCCACAGATAATGTTTATTAAGGATCTAAGGTGTATTATATATATAATTTTAATTTATTTTACACCTTATAGACATTGAATTTTCATAAAAATGTTGATATTAAATGTCAACCAATTTTTAAATTAATATTTTTAGAAGGCAATCAGAAAATTCCTCCAACTCGGCTTCTCTAAAAGGGCAATATGATTTCTAACCTCAGAGATAATTCAAACATGTAACATTTCACCAAAATCAAAACAGATAGATACCTTGATATAAAATTAGGATCAATGTTATCCCAGGGTAGATTACAAACCACCAAGGCACGGAGTCTAGCCACATTCTCTTCGTATTTCCATCTCTTCACATCCTCTCTGAAATAAATGTAAACAGGTTTTTACTAAACAAGTGGATTAAGTACATGTAAGGGGTGGGGTTAAGTCGTATCAAAACAAGTACGGCGCGCTTCACGTAAGTACATGAGGTGATAATCGCCGGTTTCTGTACGATTAAGTTTAAATATTAAGTGTAATAGTTGCATATTCTTTTTCTACACTTCAAGACCTTTAAATTTATGTATAACATACCATGGTAACTAAAAACTTTTTTTTAGTCACCCGCCATATTGGCCGGGCCGCCATCTTGGAAATATTAAGTGTAAAAACTCCAAAATTTGTCCAGTTTTCTAAAATGCCGAGATGTACCTGTGTGCCAAATTTCATGTTTATAGCTGTAGTAGTTTATGAATTGAAACAAGCCAATGGACAGACTGACAGAGCCGTTATATAAGGTTTCTTTTTTACTTTGTACAGAAACCTAAAAGTATATAAATTAAAATTTATAAACAATAAATAATTAGTTATTTACACGTTTTGAAGAAGGAATGGCATATCTCCACTGCATGATATTCTCTCTGCTTCGCCTTTGTTCAGTTGACACCTTTTCAAACTTGTTGTATTATTCAGACAAATACCAGCCTGAACAGTCGTTATCCATGGTACAACGCAACATCTAAAAAGTACAATTTTATTTTCAAATAACACAAATAGCAGTCTAGCCTCGATCAGCATAGCTAAAAAGTAAAATACCGTTTACTTTTTAACAGATCTTGTTCAATTACCTTAAAGATGAGATAAGTTTCAAACTATCAAAATGTAATAGACTCTTGTAGTTTATTATATGATGTAATCTATATGATATTCTTCAGGTAAAGAAAAAAAATATAAGGAAGAAAGAAATTTTGTTAGAGGAAAAACAAAATTGAAAATAATTTTAGCTACAGGGTAAAAGCCAATACTAATGAGTTTGATCCCTAAAATAGTTTATACATAGTAACAGGTGACAAGAGGAATATAAAAGGTTATACAAAATATTAAGGAGAATAATCTCAGGAGTAGAAGTGACAAATTACTGAAATGTAAGGAGCTGGATAATTTTTAAATTCGCAAGCAAAAGAAAATTATTGTGAAATGGGGTTTTCACTTACAAAGGCTCACTTAGTCCATAAAATATCTGGCCTAGGACAGAATTAAACAATTGTATTTTATGGCAATTCTAACTTCATTCTTTCATGCCAGTCACACTCAGACTTGGCAAGAACAAAAGAGAAGCAGGATTGTTCTAATAAAATTCCTATTGACTACTAGGGTGGGCCGAAAAAACTCATTTTTTATTTCGAAGTTGTAATAGTGCGGAAAAGTTGCGAATTACATAGACTAAAAGAAGGAAAAAAAATTTATCAAAATCGGTTGACATCTTCCGTTCGCGCAAGGGCCCTAAAGTTTGACAAAATTTGAAAAAAAACTTGATTTTTGCGATTTTTTTTTTTAATTTTGGAAATTGATATTTTTGTGATGTAATAGTTAATAACGTCATCTAATACAGCCTATAAACATTGTGTTTTAATTTGGTTGAGATCAGTTGATATCTTCCGGTCGCGCATAAGCCCCAAAATTTGGAAAATTTCACATTTTTACGTGTTTTTTTATATCTTGAATAAAAAATTTTTTTAAACGTAATAGTTACAGTATTTTTATTTTTGAACATAAGAACATTGCGTTTTGTGAATAAATGGAACACTTCCGGTCGAGCAATGACCCCAATTCCATAGAAATACAGTCCCTGAAAAAGGATAGTATTAGGCCTATGACATGATGGGTGATAACAGTAACAACGGGCATGGTAATTTTGCGATTTGCTCTATAAATTTGAAAAGCTTAAATATTTAAGTAACAATATAGTTTTTAACAATAAAATAAAATCACCTAAAAAAAGATAAAAACAGAGTTCTGACTGTCCATGTTAGTTGAACCATTGAACCTGTCCATTAGTACTGTTCTCTATTTTGTAGCCGAAGGTACTTTGATGACTGATTCGCTGGTGAAGTTAGGCATTGATGATCTGGACAGCAACATGGTGCTTATAAATCCATCTCGAGATTCATGACGAGTTTTACACAGCGTTCATAAGCCTGCGTGTGAACTGGGAATTGCTGGTAACCAGTCAGGGATTGTTCTTACTGTTTTCCTTGTTGCATCAGAATTCTTCGAACTTCGAGCTCTCTCATGTGTTTCTTTGCATCTTAAGTCATGGCTAACACTAAGTGTTTTGGGTGGGCGATAAAACCATTTGATCACAGGGACGATGACATCAGGCAAAGGTTTTGGCAAATAACTGGTAGATTGTATTGCTTGGCAAATAAGTTTCAGGCCGTCTGTGTTGATCAAACATGTGGTGAAATAGAAACCAGTAAGAACATTCACACCACCAAAAATCCACTCAAGAATACTAAGATATGACTAACTGGATAGACTGTGAATTATCTTCTCGTCCATAGTTGGCAGAAATCAGTGAATAGGAGCTAAAATCGCTAGTGACTCGCTCCCTGACTGGTTTAAAGCAATACTCAGTTCACACGCACGCTGTTGATCGCTGTGTAAAACTCGTCACGGAAGCCTCAAAAAAAAATATTTTAGTTTATTGTTAAAAACTATATTGTTACTTAAATATTTAAGCTTTTCAAATATATAGAGCAAATCGCAAAATTACCATGCCCGTTGTTACTGTTATCACCCATCATGTCATAGGCCTAACTATCCTTTTTCAGGTACTGTATTTCTATAGAATTGGGGTCATTGCTCGACCGGAAGTGTTCCATTTATTCACAAAACGCAATGTTCTTATGTTCAAAAATAAAAATACTGTAACTATTACGTTTAAAAAATTTTTTATTCAAGATATAAAAAAACACGTAAAAATGTGAAATTTTCAAAATTTTGGGCTAATTTTGGGGCTTATGCGCGACCGGAAGATATCAACTGATCTCAACCAAATTAAAACACAATGTTTTTAGGCTGTATTAGATGACGTTATTAACTATTACATCACGAAAACATCAATTTCCAAAATTAAAAAAAAAATCGCAAAAATCAAGTTTTTTCCAAATTTTGTCAAACTTTAGGGCCCTTGCGCGAACGGAAGATGTCAACCGATTTTGATAATTTTTTTTTTCCTTCTTTTAGTCTATGTAATTCGCAACTTTTCCGCACTATTACAACTTCGAAATAAAAAAATGAGTTTTTTCGGCCCACCCTATTGACTACCCATCTTATTTTAAATTATTCTTATATTTTTCTACCTATGCACAACCAACTGTTTTAAATATTTTATAAAAATGAATGTGCTTAATAATAATTAAAATGTATAAAATGAGATCTGTGTGCTTAAGAAAATTAAGAGTGCTCACTGTGAATCAAAATTCAATTACAAACAGTAATTTAGAATTAAGCTTTAGAGAGGTGAAACAGTTGAATAATAATTGATCCAGAAAGCAGCTAATTCCTTTGTTGTGTAATTACTAATACTTATAAAGTAACCAACCAGTAAAAAAATAAATACAGATGTTTAGTAATTATAAATAGTACAAAAGTTTACAAGACTCATAGTATGTAGAGTAGTTGGT
Source organism: Gerris buenoi (assembly GCA_001010745.2). NCBI lineage: Eukaryota > Metazoa > Arthropoda > Insecta > Hemiptera > Gerridae > Gerris > Gerris buenoi. Next base: position 169,863 of record KZ651390.1, read on the forward strand.
TACTTTTATTGTTTAATTTAATAGTTGTTTGGTCTTAAAAAAAATAAAACGCTCTCTTTAACGATATTTCAACCCCTCCTTGGGTCTTTCTCAAGCTGGCTGACTAGAAGATTACACTACATTGAAATATTGTAATTCAAATTGAAAACGAAATCGTCTGATTCTCGTAAAAATCTCACTTATAGGTGTACAATTTATTTCCTGTTTACTTCTATCATTTTTTCATCCATCTTCTTACTTTCCCTTTCACTGTCCATTACATTATTCTTTTTGTCACAAGATTCATTGTGCAATAAAAATTAAAATAAGAAAAATCTAGTGAACCAAAAGCAGGCGTTATCCAACAGAATTTCATGTTGAGAGAAACAATGTTTTTTTTTGAGAAAAAATAATGTATAAATATTGGTTAATAATACATTTAATAATTGTAAAAGTGAAATCATTTTCATGGTCAAGTGGGATATAAAAACCAAATATACTTTAAGTGGATGCAACAAAAAATATAAATAAAAAACTCTTTACCAAAAACTTCTTTTTATTAAAGCTATCTGAGCACAATTATTATCTGAATGTTAGTGCTTTAACTATTTGAATAAATTTTGAGTGAACAAACACATGTGATGCCACTAATTTATATACTCAAGTAGAGATTTAATTAATTAATTCTCCAATTGGAATAAGTCTGGAAGTGGCACTTAACAAGTTGAGTATTTGCAGATATGCAATCAGGTTATTAACCTCAGGGTCAAAATCAATTTACTATGCATAAAATCAAGGGGATTATTTAAATTTTACACAGGAAATTCTCAAGTGCAAATACATTATGTACATTTTTTATGGTTGAAATCTCTGAAATATTTTTTTTGTATTATAGAATAAGGAGGAAGTAAATGAATCATTAGAAATTAATTTCAGCATTAAAATAAGAAAGCAACATGCTATGTTAAAATTTTATAGGCGAATAAAATAACATTATTCTTTGACCATAAATACCAAGTGTGTTGAATTATTTTGTTTTTATTGAATTATAATAACAATTAAGTATTATTGCACTAAATACTCATACCTCAGCTTAAAAATTTATGCATAGGAACACTATTCAAAATAGACTGCAAATTAGTGTGGCACATAGATTCCTTGCATCCTATTTCGTAAAATTTAATGATTTTATGTTTTTAAAACTTATTATTGGCCATTTTATTTCATTTTCCCCTCTTTTTTAATCCGTCAAAATTGTTTTGAATTTTAACATGAATTAAAGATAATCATCCAAATTTCATAAAAATCAGATGAGTAATTTATAAGATATAGGTGTAAATAAATGAATGTTTGTGCACATGCTGAAGAAAAGTAAATGGGTGTAGAAGGTTGAAACTTATATGGGACCAATAATGGGCAAATTATGACCTTCCACAAAATTTTTAATAAAATTGGATGTAGTTTTTAAGATATGTTGGTTCCCAAAAATTGAGTGACAGACCGACATGGAACCAAAAATGCTCACTGATGTCTGAAACAGATTTCTGTCTTTGAGATTTTGAAATTTGAGATTTAAAATATTTTTGTTCTTCAGAATAATCACATAGCTTCTGTTACCTCCGGTGAGCTCAGAAGCAAAATGATGTTTCTACCCAGATTTTGTGGAACTTATTTTATAAGTCAGATATGTTGTTAATTAATTAAGAAATGTTTTAGGGTCAATCCATACGAAGTGGTCCAAAAATTAAATAGTTGGTTGCTCGACCATTTTAGAAAAAATTTATATTTTCCCTGTTGTTTCCCTCATATTTAAGGTGTTCAAAACAATGCTTAAAAAAAATTTATCTTAAACCGTTTAGGTGTGGCGGTCATTTTTGATTTCCTTCGCACGCTAATTTGTGTGTTTGTGGGCATTTACGTCAACACTCATATCTCCTAAACTATTTGTCCTAAAAGGCTGAAACAAAATCCAAATTAAAGGTAATTGCCCAGTGTTTAACTTAGATTATTTCCATATTTCACCTAGTAATTTTCCTTCCATGAGAAAATTTCACCTGAAGTTGGATATCAAAATCAAGAAAATTTCGCTTTTCGGAAATTTTTTTCTGAAGGAAGGAGTTATATATACAGCTTGATATTTTTTATATGAATAGGCATATATCAGTAGCATTACCCAAAAAAATATCAATCATAAAACTTGAATACTTTTATTTTTATAAATTTTTGAAAATTGGAATTTTTGAAAATTTGCCATTTTTGGGCCTCTATATCTCCGATGGGGCTGGATCGAAAATTCTGAAATTTGCACAACTTACAGGGCTCTTGTATTAGGTCAACCGAAATAAAAAATCATTTTGTATATTTGGGTAGCAAAAAAGTTATGCAAGCTCAAAAATGCAGAAAAAAGCTACGTGATAAAGTCGTTTCAGCAAGCTTTATGGCTGATCGACATTTATTTTTTTGATGAAAATTTGTCTTATTTCCATTATTCAATTGGTTTGACATAGCCTGGATTCGTTAAATTCAAATATATCTTTTTTAAAATTTTTTATAGCCCTGCTATTAAAAATAACATTGAAAAAAACATTGCAGATGTGTAATAATCACAATCTTATCGTAATTATATAGTAACATTGAATAAAAATATGTCAATTCTTATCTTGTGCAACTGCAGGCCAATTTTACAATTTTTTTTAAAGTGATTATTAAAAGCAATGCCAACTGAAGTCCAAAGTTTGGATCAACAGATGGTGAAGATGGCAAAACATAGGAAACATTTTTAAGTCTCAGTCAGTTGCAGTTAATTTAAATAACTAAGTAGTGCTGTAAACTATTTTTTATATATGAAAATACAACAGATTTATGATTGTTATCTCCTTAACATAAATTAATTAAAAATTAACCCCAATGATAACAACTGTCCTATTCAAAAGCAACAGACTGAGTCTTAGAGGCACTCTGCATTGTTTGTATTTTTAATAGCCGGGCTATAAAAAATTTTAAAAAGATATATTTGAATTTAACGAATCCAGGCTATGTCAAACCAATTGAATAATGGAAATAAGACAAATTTTCATCAAAAAAATAAATGTCGATCAGCCATAAAGCTTGCTGAAACGACTTTATCACGTAGCTTTTTTCTGCATTTTTGAGCTTGCATAACTTTTTTGCTACCCAAATATACAAAATGATTTTTTATTTCGGTTGACCTAATACAAGAGCCCTGTAAGTTGTGCAAATTTCAGAATTTTCGATCCAGCCCCATCGGAGATATAGAGGCCCAAAAATGGCAAATTTTCAAAAATTCCAATTTTCAAAAATTTATAAAAATAAAAGTATTCAAGTTTTATGATTGATATTTTTTTGGGTAATGCTACTGATATATGCCTATTCACATAAAAAATATCAAGCTGTATATATAACTCCTTCCTTCAGAAAAAAATTTCCGAAAAGCGAAATTTTCTCGATTTTGATATCCAACTTCAGGTGAAATTTTCTCATGGAAGGAATATTACTAGGTGAAATATGGACATAACCTAAGTTAAACACTGGGAAATTACCTTTAATTTGGTTTTTGTTTCAGCCTTCTAGGACAAATAGTTTAGGAGATATGAGCGTTGACGTAAATGCCCACAAACACACAAATTAGCGTGCGAAGGAAATCAAAAATGGCCGCCACACCTAAACGATTTAAGATAAAATTTTTTTAAGCATTGTTTTGAACACCTTAAATATGAGGGAAAATATAAATTTTTTCTAAAATGGTCGAGCAACCACCTCTGGACCGGTCCATATGGATTGACCCTTTAATGAAACTATATTTCTGTCAAACCTGAATACAAAAGAATTTATGTCTCACAGTTTTAAAACTTGTTTCTTACTTTGCAGAACAAAATATAATACGTACATAATATATAATGTAAAATAATGACATGTGTTAAGTTTGATTTAATACAACTTAAAAATATATCATTTTCTTATAAAGTAGAAGAAGTATAGTACCCTATACTTCTATACTATGCTTATTCAGTGAAAACAGGTCTATCTTAAGATTGCCTGTTTTCTCTACAAGGAAATGATTTTGTTAATTAAATTATAAGTATAAGGAAACTGACTATGTACAGATGGATGGGCAGGTGAATTGCCAGGAAGGAGAATAACTAGGAAAATAAATAAAGTTATGTTATAGGATAAATTGTAAAGGCCTGAAGATGTTACAAAGGAGTTGAAATGTAGCCAAGAAAAGGATTGAATTATTGAAGTTATTAGTACCCTAAAAACCTGAAAAAGAATAAACTTTAAAATATAATTATGAAATGAGTTGAATTAAAAAATTGGTAAACATGTAATACCAATGGCATTAAACTTGTGCAGAAATGTTACATCTTTTGTGTCAAAATTATTGGTAAATCATAAAATAAATTAAATGCACCAGAATTATTTTAACTGAGTATCAAGTTAAAACATTTAGAGTTTATGTCAAAGAATATGTGTAGGAATTGCCTTTTTATAATTACAAAAAAAATCTAAATGTCGACATATGTACTTTTTTAATTATGAGTAATTAAAAATCTGTAGTAATTAAAATTTGCGATATCAATAAAACACCCTTATAAAAAAAAGTGCAAAAATCTAAGGGAAAAATTACTTACATTGCGATGAGAAGAGCACACAGTGGATTCATTACTAATATGTACCTTCAGCCGGACACTTGTATACACAGATTCTGTTACATAATAGTAACAGAACACTGCCTTGAAATGTGCTAATTTAGTTACACTTTAGGAACCTCATAACACCGAACTGGCTAAACCATAGCTTATCTCTCAGGTAGTTATCGTTCAAATATGTTTACTTCATTCATCTTCATTAAACAACTCTAAGCATAATCTAATTAAAAATACATCTTACTTAAACAAAAATGAGTTATTTTTAACTATGTACAGCAAAAAATAACAACTTTTAACAATAACAATAATAATCTGCATTAAATAGATCAAACATACAATTATAATATTAAATTGTTAAAGAAGGAAAACTAACTTATAATATAATAAATACCCTAAAAGTATTACCAAATAAAACCGATATGACGTCTATTATAAATTAAAAATAAATCATAGATTGTTAATAGAAGTATTTAATTGGTTTGAATAAATAATTATTCATGTGATGTAGTTACGAGACAAGACATGGAATATATCAATGCCAATGGTAGGCTAATTTAAGAGTTCAATAAGACTGCATGATTATCTTTAATTTTATATAATAAATTCGAGCCATTGCCTAATTTGTTTGATCAAGTAATAATGATGGAGGCAAATTAATTAGGCTTAAAAAATCAATTAAAAAAAAAAATAAAAAAAGAAGGAATATATTGTAAAAAATGAACATAAACCACTTGTATATACATATACATTTATAATCCATTTGGGTGTATATTTAAACTTTTTTTTATTTTTAATTATAAAGTTAGTATTTAGTATAATAAAAAGATTAAAGAAGTGTAGTTGTTTGAGAAAGTGTAGCTGCAGGTTTTTTTTTCTTTTTAAACTGGAGAATTGTATGTTAAAACAGAATTGAAGTGCTTTATAAACAAATGAGTAGCTAATATTTTAAATCACTCTTGATAAATAGCTCTCCATTATTATTAGGTATTGTCATAAGTATGTCAGAAATTTTCGTAGTTTGATTAGTGATACTTGACAGCACTGATTAGAAATGATAAGTAATGGTAGGAGAATGCGAAAAAAATTGATAATAAAAATGAGCAAAAATATATTAATTACCAAAAATCACAGGGAAGTACTTGCCCCAAGTACTTTTTAGGGTTTTGTAGATGAATTAGCACACCCGTTATGTAATTATGATTTTTTTGTCTTCGATCTAAAGGGTTCCGGGTTCGATACCCCGGGGGGTCACAATGTTTTTTATCGGTATTAACGACAATATAAATTACATTTTTCAGGAAATTTTCATCGCCCTACCATAAGGTATAACTATGAATTATTTCAAAATTTTAGGTCCAGCCATTGTATAAAGTTTGGGGGGGGGGATGNGATTGGTGTTAGTAGAAGATAATATATTAAATCTTTGGATTTGTATTAGAAAAGGATTGAATGGTTAGCCGGTTAGGAGAATGAATGGAACTTTACAGAAGAAAAAATGGAAATGGACTGGACATATTTCCATATTCGGTTAAGAACATCCGAAGGTAGATGGTTCAAGAAACTTGAATTGATTCCCTTGGGAGAAAAAGAGAAGCGGTGAAGAGGCTTGGCAGAGAATTGCTCAAAACAAAAATATTGGGGAAAGAAATGGGGATTGTTTACCAAAATGTATGGCTAAAAGAAAATCTTAGCTATAACGAATACAATCTTTAATATTTTACTATATTTTTATTTTATGTATGGTTCCTATATATAAGTTGAAACATGGAGGACTTATTAATCTTATAAAAAAAAGTACAATTGGTGCGAATTTCAGCTCAATAGGCGAAAAAGTTGAGAAATTATTTAGCATTAAATTTTAAAAGAGATCAAACTAAATTTAATGGAAATGTTTGTCTTATAAAGAGGAGCGAATTTCAGCATAATCAGAAACTTTTTTTTTTTTTATGGATTTTTGCTACAAGCAAAAGGGGTTAAAATAATAAAAATATACATATTTTCGCAACTAAATGTAAGGACTGATTATTGTACCAAGTTTCAGATCTCCAGCTTAAAAACTGTGGGAGATGACTTCAAGCTAGAAAGTTGAGATTTTTTTATAGACTTTAAGTCGTAAGCACTTATTTCTCTATATACCTACTCACACAGTGAGTGAACAAACCAAATTCATGAGTTTATTCTGAGTAGATTTTACACATGCACAAATTCCAGAGTACCTCCTGATGTTAAAGGCATATTCTAGCTTGGCTTATGCAAAAAAAAAAAAAAAAACAATGATGGCTTATTCTAGTTTGTTATTTTCACGAGGCACCAACATTGAGGCTATTATTAACTTGATTTAATTTAATGGTATAAATGGTTCTCCATGGCTTATGCCAGTTAACCCAACAGGTAAAATAAATGTTATGTATATTAGTGTATTACGTACACTTGATTTGGTAATAAATAGATCTACCTGAATTTTCTGATTTTGTCCCTTTTATTTTTTAATCTTCTTTTCAAGTAGGTTATATAGGGTTATAACCCTATAAAAATGAAAAAGAAGATAGATCTATCTACATTAATTTAATACACAAAGTTGAGACTCTTTCCTAGTTCAATGAGCTAGTCTTGCGAATGACAGAATGAACATACGATGATAGTTAAACATACATATTTGAAAGCATACTAGGAGATTTAGAGAATTAAAATCTGAAGGACCACTGCAATTTGTGTCATAGAAACTGGCACAGGAATGTAAACAAAACACAATGCTACCTAATTGTTTAAGTGAATTGAAAAATTCAACTCGAGACATAGCCATTGACATGGTTGTTTTCTATAAATATTAAATATATTATTGCGATAGATTACGGAAGATATGGGTACTTCAAGAGCCAATAAGCATTAACATGAAAAGGCTCAAACCAATATAGAGAGGGAGTGAATTGTGTGTCTCAATAGAATTGTCTATTTTAGGCATATGACTTGTTTGCCATAACTCTGGTAAAGATCTCACACTATTTTCAATAGCTCAAGAGTATCTTGTGTATAAGAGAATTTAATCCTAGAATATTGTAGGAAAGCAGTGCAGATCTTAGGATAGCAATGTCTCAAATTTCTGTCTAGTGGCACTTCTGCCCACCATTAATCTATCAGACTAAGCCCTAGCATAGAATCATGAGAGGAGTCCGTTCCTAACTCTGGAAGTGTACACTTCGTACAACTCTACTACATGCTTATAATTAAATATCATACGTCGTCAAACCAGTTCACACAAAAATTCAAATATTGATGGCAGAAGTGGAATTCTAACCCATGCCCTTTCAGATTGGGCCTTTTAGTTACACAAGATATTCTGGTGAAGACCTAGTTGTAAAAATGTTCTGCAGCTAAAGGAATCATCACAGGGAAGGCAGGCCATCAATGACTCAATGTAACAAATTATTGGGTAATTGAATGGAAACAACCTATATTATTATGGTCCCAACAGCTGAAGTCTACACCCAACACTAGACAGTTTTAAAAATTGACTTTTTTTTGGCTAGATTTGTTTACAATTCTGAGCAAGGTTCAGGACATCAAATTCAGTTAAAATAAAAGGTAGATTTCTTACAAATTATAAAATATAAAGACTTTGTGGAAAAGTATACTTTTTTACAGCAATATTTAGGTATATAAATTAAAATTTAAATACCTACACACATATACATAAGAAATCACAAAATATTCTATCACCAAAAATAATACAAAATTAAACATTTATAATCAACTAAATTAATGGTTATTGATGTTTTTTTGTTTTTTTTTAATGATGATGATGATGAAAAATGAGTTAATTCAATTAAAAAAAAAATTGTTTGTTAAGATTCCTACAGTAATAAGTAAATCTGTTGTAAGTAATGAATCTTATTTATTTAGGAATTTAGGAGATTATTGTGAAATTGTTTTGCAATAGGTTCAGTTGTTGGAATTACATATTTTTTATTGATACCAACTACAATATTTAATACTGAAACTTTTAAATTTAGAAAAAATACTCCAAAATATACATACATATTTTATTATATGCCATATATTAAAAAAAATCTATAACAGATTCATTTAAAGCAGAAACTATTTTTTTCCTTTTACATTCTTTAATCTAAGAAAAATTAACTTTTTAATTGTTTCTATTATAAATTGATTATTTATAGAACAAACCTACTCTCAATCTAGAATTTAATTAAATTCTTATCTCCCTTTCGATACAGGCCTGCATTTCATCTAGTATTAAATGTAATGCATTCAAAGTGATAATACAATTAAACTTATAAATTAGGAAAAGTCAATAACAAGGAAAATAAATAAAATTATGGAACAATGAATTCAAAATAATTTGTAACCTGTTTATATCAACTTTAAACATAAAACTAAAAAAAAAATAAATTAATTAATTAAAAATAAAGAGTGTAGGTAAACAATATACATTCATATATACTTTTTAAATCTATTTTTCTAATTTACAAGACACCAATAACTTGATTTCAAATTAATATTGACAAATAAAATGTATTAAATATTTAATGTTGAGAGGTCTGAGCAAACCCCTCCATAGTTCTTTTTATTATTAATATAATGGAATAGTGAAATTCAACTAAATAGGAAATCATACCCTATTCATTATTTGTTAAAACTTTAATTATATGCTATAAATGAAAAGCTAAACATTTACGACGAACATTTAACATTTTGGATAAAGCATTTTATTCTAAACAAAACACAGAGAGTGAGTTCAAACAAAAATATCACAATAACGGCAATAAATATTTTATACATCTCTACACACTTAATCAACAATAAACATTTGCCTTTTTTAAATTTTTATATTAATTATTAAATTATTCCTTGGTTAAAATTAAGAATGTAATTAATGTGAATCTTTGTGATTCCTACCACAAGGCTACCAAATTTGTCTTTTATTTTAAACCTTTACAGAATAATTGTGTGACATTTTCATTGACAGAATATCTTAAGTTTGAAATATATAAATACTATATATATAATCGTGTTTATATATAATATTTTAATCTTATAAAAGATTTTAAATTAAGTTTAGATATTTTATTTGTTTTAGGAGGGATGGATTGTTGCTATATTTGTCAGATAATTTTGAGATGATTAAACAATATAAGTAACCATTTTAAACTTTATACAATCGACAGTTGGTTGCAGTATATGAAAATATAAATTAAATTTTTATAGGATTAATAATATAATAAAGCCCTGATATGAGCATTATTAAACTAGCTAATATGTGTGGTCAATTTTACATTAAATATATGCAATAAGATATGTCGTAAAAGCCAACAAGTGTGAGTGAATAATAGAACTTACTTAAGTGACCAGAGCAACTAACAAAATAATTAGAGGACTGAACCAAGAGTTGGCAATAAGTCTGAACTATATCATAATAGAATAATTTTTTGCATTTATATATAATTTCAATTGACATATGCCTTAGCCTTAATTTGGAAACAATAAATTAAACAAATTTGTTTGTCTCACAAATAACTGATTTCTTGAATCAGTAGTTGGTTGATTAGATAAATTGTTTATATGTATTTTCTTTTCTTATTTCAAACAAAAAAAATGAATAAAACTAATGGCAAAACAACACAGAAGCAAAACTGGCGATTTCCACTGTAAAATATTGCAAGGTTCCCTTTAAATAGGAGGGCAAACTTTGGAGAATTTTGACCTTGCTAAATTTACTGAATTTAGAATTTAAATGAGCTCTGAGAACTTCAGGGTCAAGGTTCACCAGAGTCGTGCTTTCGCACTTCGCTGACGTTGATGCGAGAAAAAATTGTATATATTCCTTTTCTGTAAAAGCATGTAATTTAATAATATGAGTAAAAGGATTTCTACGAATAAAGAAAAAGTTTAAATTTAATATGTTGAATTTATTAATATCACCCTTTTTTAAATCTTTAGCCATTTTAAAATTAAGCAATAGACCATAAGCTATCCTACTTGGTTCTTTATGAGACATATAATTAAACAACTTATCTAAGTTGACTTCCGTGGAGTGCTGCACGTTGGCTTCGATGATCTGCGTAGTACATCAACTCGATGATGATATGTGGGATTAAGATTTCATCGGCGACTCTCACTTCGATGTGAAGAATTCTGACTGACGATGCTAATTAACGATGACTAACAGGCATGTTGTCTAAACCTCCAACTGAGGGACAAATTTAACTATTTCTGAGTACTGCGTACTGCATACCAGATACTGCTTTTGCGAGTTAGCCCCTGCCCTCTCGTGCTGATTGGGGTTCGGGAACCAAACTGCCGTAATGGCCGCTGGGGCTGCCCGGTCCTTATCTTTCGGATGACGTCACAACGTGGGCGGATACCATTCCGGACTATTCTTTTACATCGAAATTAATTGCCATGTCGTACGTGTACTTTTCCTATCAGGAACGGTCCATGGACGTCTCGGAAAAATAAGATGACGATCCGTAGGTTTCCTGGTTCAATAATGTTCAAGAAATCTCCTTCCAAATATCCGGTCCAGGGATGCGAGACAACTCAAACGGGATGCGGGATGATGATTGGTGGATGTCCAGTTGGCGCCATATTCAAACTGAATTCCTTTAGACATATATATAATTTGCATAAGTCCTAGTAAGGGGAACCTCTTACATCCCCCTCCGATGAAAAATGAAAATTCCCAAAATTTTCATTTGTGCTCAACTTGTCGCTGCGCTCCAGCCTTTCCCCTAACTCTTTTACAATAGTCCCAAAATGATTCAGGAAGTCAACCTCATACAGTAGAATTTAATACCTATCCAAAGCAATTAAAATAATTTTTAAAGTTTTCCAAAAATAACATTTTAAGTTAAGAAAATAAATTACATTATTTTTAAGTCGATAAGCTCCATAAAATTAAACAACATCATGAATTATGTTGAGTCATTGCCCATTGGCATTGGTCTATTGCTAATACACTACTTTTATTCATTGTTGCATGATTAAATGATCGCTTTTGTTCCAATCTAAAACAAAAACAATTCGACGAGTCTTATAATTGTTGTGATAAAGAGTGAAGTATGGAAATCAGTATCCGACTTCTCATTGTTTAGTAAGATATTATATACATGTCACTCATACTTGATATGATTTTCTGAAGTGAAACTTCTTTAGGCACAGTAGATGGCTTGAATGAAACAAAATCATGAAACGAAGTTTGTGTTTCGAGACTCGTCCAAATGATAGATTTTTTTTTTTAATCAAATGTCGGCTTAAGTTGGCAGTTAATTTACCTATATATTAACGTTGTTTTCATTATTCCCTAAAATGTTATGAAAATACTTTATTAATTAAAATTATGTTTCTTTGAGAAGTTATCTGACTGCGGTGGCATTGTAAACTTTTGTTTATAAATATGCATGTTGCGTATTTAATAAATGATTTTTATNGCCTCGAGCAGGGTCAGTAGATTCTTACTGACATTGTCGCTTCTGACAACAGCTCTGGGTTCGACTCCCAAACCGGGCCTCCCGCACAATGTCAACCCAGCATTGTTTAAATAAATGGGAAGCTCCTCGAAAGAGTGGCGCCACCAGGTTTCGGCCTGGAATCCATGATGATGACACTCCTGGTTGTATTACAACCAGGAGGGGAGTCATGGTTGCCGACTACATCTTCACACAAGTGTGAAGATTTTAGTTCCTAACCCGGGTTTGTTCGATGGGCCCACCTAAGTGGCCTGAATCTTCGGGTGTAAAAGCCCCCCGGAAAAAAAAGTAATAACAATTCTAGTGTTTTATTTATCCAATAAATCTTAATATCAATGAAAATAGTATATAAGTGAAGCAATTTGATTTGATAAGCGAGTAAAATTGAGTTACATGCTTCTTCTAGGAACAATTTAAACTCCTAATTATATTAGAGTTTCACACATATTTTTTAAATTGAAGGTTATGTTGAAGTTGAAAAAAAAAATATGTTACATTTTAACATAGAACAATGACGAGTCTGGACTCCACTCTTTAAGGGTTAATTTGAGTGTCTGCTTTAATTCCAATAAACCCATTATGCTGCATAAACCAATAAAATCATAATGTCTCACTTAAATGATCAGATTATGATACAAAAATTAAAAATAACACCACTCTACTGATAACTCTATTTTTATTTAGCATAATTTCAATGAAAAAAAAAAAGAAGTTATCAGTGTCCAAAAGGAGATTAAGAAAAGAAGAAAAAAATAAAAAAAATATCAGCAATATAAGGCATAGGTGAGAATATTCAGAAACATTTAAAATAATCATTAAGAGGATGATGATTTTTGTTCTAGGACTTTCTTTCCTTTTTGGTACAGAAGGAATCTACTTAATCTAGGTAAAATTATCCGAAACAATTTTTAGAGAAATTGTATTACACCTGTAAATATCATGAATAATTCCAACTTAAATTAATAAATTGTAGTATTACATTATCTTTAGAAGGTACAAGGAGTATATTTTTCTTTTTGTGCATCTTCACATATGCCGTATGTTAATACTAATAATTATTTTAGAATTAACTTATGATAATAATGTATAAAATAGAGAATTATAACTAAAATTGAACTTTAGGTAAAATCTAATGCCTTGAATAAGACAAATCGTTGAAATTAAACATAGATACCACAGTGAACGGAAATTAAATAACAACTTTTTTTTTTTTACTAACACTATATACCACTTTGATTTTGTTGAACATGAATATAAATACTAAAAAAAAACAAAAAAAAAAACAACTAAACATTAATGTAATATTTAATTTAACACAATTAATATGACTTTTACACTAAAATAATACTACATTATTCTAGTGATGTACATCTTAAGGCCCAGTTTTTAAGATCCACAAAACTGAAAGGAAAAACTAATGGTAGGCCACTCTGGATCTCCTCAATTCGTTCGGTTAGATCAATTCAGTTTTCGCTCGTTGGTCAGCATTACTTTATAGTGTGCCATTGATTTTAATAATATTATCGTTTATCCAGATGAGTTGCTGGCTATATTTAATAACAGTTGCCACAAAATTGCAGCAAAGAAGTGCACTTAAGAGATGAATGTGTTGTAAGGAGTGGTTGTAGAAGAGGAACATTTTTTCCCCCAGAAATCCCCTCTTAAAATTAAAGTTTTGGCCAAAGATATGAGTTTGACATGATATTCTTGAGCCATTGCGAAAGCTTCTAACTAATGATAAAAAAGTTTAACTAAACTAGAGAGAAACCTTAAAACACAAGTGTCCAATCGTAACAGATGACCATGATGAACTGATGTTATGAAATGAAGCGGGCATACACAATCAACTGGTTTGAAGCAGTCGGTTCCGAAAAACCTACAAAAAAATCAGGGAATCTGGTCAAATCTGTCTTTCCTTTCAGTTTTAACGGATCCTCTATAGGGATCTTTAACCCATTCAACATGTTAGGATCCATTGTGGTTCCATATTGAGCTAGGGCTACTGGCGGATGGATCCCCAGAGGATCCAAGCACACAGCCGCCCTTTTCCTCGTGTTTCGGGTAGAACCCTCTCACAAGGGTTAGCCATTCTGGTGCTTTACAATTTGAATCCACAGCGGATCCGTACATCTGTTGTAAATATAAAACAATTCCTAAAAAAAAATTAAACCGTGTACCTTCCCTTCCGGAAATGGAATACCTGTTAAATGGGTTAATTTTTTACTCTCTAAATAGAACACACAAGCATATATGGCATGTTTGTACCTCAAGCACTATGTAGTTATCTTAAATTTATTAGAACAGATTTGACATGTCTACACCACAACATGATTAGCTATTCATTTATATTTTCTACATAAAATGAAAAATTAATGTTTATTATCTGTTGACAAATATTTCACTTATACCTATAACTGAAAATAGTTTGTAAACTTAAAATAATTATAGACTGAATGGCAAAAACACTATGTTAGTGAGCAAATCAAAGAAACTATTATAATAAAGGCTGCTAATTCTCCACAAACTACTTTAATCAGGAACTGCTTTGTTGCTTTGTTTATTTTATTTTTTTATGATCTGAAGTTCAGGTACTAGACAGCAATCTAGCACTTTTTTTTATCGTATAGAAAACTATAATGATATATATTTTCATTTGGCAATCTAGCACTTTTTTAAGGCTAAAATATTTTTCTACAAGACTAGGATTTACTTATGATAGATTATTGAACAAATTTAATAATAGAAACTTGTTTAATGGAGCACTTATTCTTGGTATTTATTGTTTTATTTTTGTAATAATAAATTAAGGTAAGTTTAGAACATTACAATTACTTCATTGCTCAAAAAAACAAACAATTATTTTAAGCAGGTTAAAGATAAAGAAAGTACATTGAACTGACTTTGGATGCGCTAAATGCAGTTGAAGCACCTTCTTGATACTGGTAAAATAGTGTTATTCTCCAGCTTTATGCTTTAAAATGATTTCTTGTCATAATTAAAATAAAATTCTACCTAAACAATTCTTTGATGTATATTACAAATTAAAACATGATCTTTGTTTGTTACATATATGTTAGTAAATTCGGAGTGCAGAAAAACAAATAAAAATAAAATGCAATGCAGAGTAGTCATACTATATTCCAAGTTAGTTAGACAGAGGTCCTCTCAAATATTTTACAAAACAATATTTATTAAAGCTTACATTTCAAATAATTATTAATTAACTATTTTTTCAACTTAACTTATTCCAATCACTATTTTAGTGCTGCTAAATAAAAATAATAATACCATAAGGCTGGTTTCAGACTGGGCGACTTTTTTATATGACTCCTAAGATCGAAATGCATAGCTTACAATAAGAGTTTTCACATACAAACTTACAATACTGATCCATTAAAAATTAATAATTTATTTATCGTATTTATGCATATATATTTTTACAATAGCCAAAAGCTGCAAGAAGATCACTTTAATGTTTTGCAGTAAATTCCCTGGAAAAATCACAGCTCTATTAGGTGAAAAGTGCTAGAATACATTGTATAACATATTTAAGGTAAATAAAATACATGTTTAAATAAACAACCAAAAAATGTACCCCTATTTAACTAAATGTGACAGTCAATTCAAGTTTTCTTTAATGAATTCTAATTCGAATTTAATTGAATTCTATTCTTTAATGAGTTGTGATAAAATAGTTAAGACACTTATTCAAATGATAAGCAATGTTATCATGATTTTTTTAATGGGCTTAATTGAAAGACTTCAAAAAATTAGACATTAAGAAAAATATCAGCCTTTCTGTTGAGGTATATAATACGAGTTCTGAGAGAAAGAACCTTGCTATTTTGAAAGTAGCATTGCTAGCAGTCTAACTTTGTAATGTATTCTACGATCTAGAAAAGTTCAGTAGTCACGTTAATACAGTACAGTAGTTAATACACACAGTAGTAAAGTTAATACAAATCATAAAGTTTGAAGTAAATATTGGCTAACATTTAATAATTCTAACAGATAAGGGTGTCCAAAAATCTTCAAAACAAATAGGTCAAATATGTAAAATGATTTAAGTTTACTTTACAATATTATAAAATCCAAACATTGAAGCACAATGTGCTATATCAGAAAAAAATCAAGCATTCATTACACTAAGAATGCAAATGCACAAACATTTATCAAATAATAAAACAGTATTTGGTATATGAGTGCACATTTTATGTTTTAGGCACACTTTTACATTAAAAAAAAAAACCATTACATTCATCCTATAACCATGGGGGGAGAAAAAAGTGTGCTCTACAAAGATAAACACCTAGGAAGGACTAGAGAAGTAGGAGAAGAGATTAACTTATGAATATTAAATGAGGTTACGACCAAGAGAACCATGAAGTTGCAGCAGGTGGCACCGAAGTTGGTGATGTGGGTTGACTGTTTGTAGCAGTAGGTGTAGGTGGCAGTGTAGGTTTAATTTTTGAGTTTATTTCAGAAAACATTGCAGACTCGTATTCCCTAACTTGCTCTAATGTCATACCATGCCATTCATCAATCCATGCAAAAGCCTGACGATGACCTAGTAATAGGATTTCTTTAATTGACTGAAACAGAAAACATATAATAAATTATAAGACCTTAATCTAGATTATACTAGGAATTTCTTTAACATAGAAGAAAGCATACTACAATACTGAAATAGCATTTATTAACTGCAAGTGAAGATGATTTGCGTCCTTAAGTTGGTGGGTGGAATAGTGTAGTAATCTAGCTAACCACCCAATATTCATAAACTTCACTTGTTCAAATAAATCACTTCATAACAAAACGCTTGAAATTTTAGATCCTTGTTTAATAAACTCAACTAATTTCATAATAATACAGATGATTTGCACACAGTTTCATTCAAATCAATTCATGTTGTACAAAATGTTTTTCTTATTCAATAGATTAAGATACTATCTCAAGAAAATTGCATAAATCTTAACAGATTAAGTTTTACATATCCACAATGAGTAGAATAAAGTTGGAGAAATAAAAAAAATATACAAGTTATTTTTCCAAGTTTCAAACAGTGCCAGAATTCAGCTAGTCTCTTGTGGAATGTTGCTGCTCTGTCTTTAGTTATGTTCTTTTGGAAATACTAGATTTTAATAATTGAAGCTAAACTATGGTAGATGCTTGGTTACTAAAAAAGTAATTTTTTTTTTTATTAATTTATTTCTAAAATTAGACAGCAAAAGAATGTTGCCTCGAAGGAAATTAAAGAATTTATAAAATGAATAAATAATAGCATTGAAATATCCAATACCTGTTGAATGAGCTGTTCAACCCGAGTCTGCAAACCCCATACTTCAAATGATGTGCTCACTACTTTGTAAGAACACATTATTGGATTTTCTTTGCTTTGCCAATTTTCCGCAAGAGGACCTCGACCAGTCTTTTGTGATTGAAAGAACCTTAAATCCTATAAACAGTAACAATAAAAAACAAAAGATAACATCAAAATGAACATACTAATAAGATATATCAAGGCTAGAGATGCACTCAATCTTTTACTCAGAGAGCCCATTCTAGAACTATTGCAGAATATTTTGATCCAAACTATTCTACAGTCAGATTATCTAAAGTTTTGACTTTTGACAGCGTGGGAAAATGCTTGGGGAGCTAATGAGAAGTCAGGATTATGAATTCTAGAAGGTAGGGCCAACTAGGCAAACAAAAATGTCACCGGCCCCAGCCATCCTACAGCCTAGTGGCTTTATTTTTTTCATCATTTAGGTTAGCCAATCTGAGTGTCAAAAGTCAAACCTTTAGACAATCTGACTGTAAACATTATGTCCTTCCTCTAAAAAATAATTTAATGGAGAAAGAGCTATTTTATTATATTTCCCTTAAATTACATTTAAATATTGGCTCAACCTATATTTAAACAATAACCGATATTTTTTTTTTTTAATTTTAATACCGTATCATCTGACCTATCAATTTACCAGGTATGTTCCAGTTAAGAAGAAGAAAGGGATCTTTCAAAACATACTTTTTAGAATTCAAGAGGTGGTGGATATTTAATGATGAGAGTTTGGTAGATATAGTAATCACTAGGCTTACGCCTCTGTGTTACATTAGAGGAACAGAGTGATAGAAGAGGCGATACTAGCGCTCGATATCCCTCTTAAACCGATTACCGCCAAACGGCAGTTGTGTCAAGACTGAGTGGTGAAACGACGCTACCACTCTACCTACGACCTCAACTCACATTTCCTCAGAAAAGTCTAGTAATTATACCCCCCCCCCCCCCCCCCCC
>KZ651390.1:188553-219243 GCA_001010745.2 Gerris buenoi
AGCAACTAGATTAAAAGAAATATAATAATAATTACATTCTCAGTGGTCCCAGGATTATTTTCAAAGACGGTCTTAATGTGAACACTAAATTTTGGTACAAAAGAACACTGTAAAAGAATTCAAAGCACATTAAATTAATTTATTATCTCAAAATAAAAAGAAATAACTGAGTTGATTTAATAATGAAATTAAAGAAACAGTATACATGCTATCTGCTTTGCACTCAAGTTGGAGGATTGATAAGCTAAGCTCTTGTTCATCCCTTATAATTAATTATTTTAATCTTTTTTTTAATAAAAAAAAAACCTTCCTGAAACAAGAAGGATTTACTTTCTCTTAGTAATTAAGTTTTCTTAAATAGTTTCAAAGCATTTAAAAAACATTCATCTTCAAAAAATCATCTTCATGTGGATAAAATTCTTTGCCAAAAAGAGAGAAATAAAGAAATTATTGATATTTAAAATAACTAGTCTAATGACCTCCTCCCTTAATAATGCATAATGGAGACAGTATTAATTTTATAACTTTAACTCATTATTAATATTGTTGATAATGGAATATGATAACCACTTAGCCTGACCTAATCAATTAATCTATCTATTCTATTAACAACACTTATTAAAACAAAACAAAAAATTGTAGTTGAAGTGAACAATAAACTAAAAAAAAAAAAAAAAAAAAAAAAAAAAAAAAAAAAAAATTCTTAATATTATTTAATGAAGTATTAAAACAAATAAAATAGGAATGGGTGTACAAAGAACATTATGACTACATGAGGATAACTTTTCAATGAAAAGCATTTTCTTCAAATAAAATTATACCTTGACTACATAATATTAATAGTGAATTTATAGGGAATCTAAAAATAAAGACAGATATAAGAACTTAATATCTTTAAATGCCTATGGACTAAAAAATACAGTTAAAGAGTAGATACTTTTCAACTTACTGTGTATTCTTTTATCCAAACAAATTAGCAACCAGGTACATGAAAAAAAGAAGGTAAATTAAAAAATCATAAAAAAAAACATAGTGCACTCATAAAACAAACTAATAAGCAAAAACCCAAACATAAATATAATCACGTACCTGTCTCAGTGTAAGGATAATAGTTCCAAGCCTTTTCAGTTACATAAAACACTTTAGGTAGTATAGCTTGCAACCAATATGGAAGACGGCTGCAATAAAAATGAAAAACTTAAGTTATATTTTTATTAAAATGGCTGCTTCCAGTTCGGGAATGGAGGCTTATCTTCATTAAATTTATATATATATTTGTTATTTTTTGCTTTTTCTTTTACATTGCAACGAACACAGGATTAGGTTATTGCAGGACAGGGGAACAGGCCACTTTACTCATCTACTCGATGATCATCAATGTGAAGCATGTTTCGCCTCTTTGATTCAAACTCATCAGATATGTTGGTGTTGGTGGTTGGTGTTTTGACCTTGGTTCAAGGCAGATTTGCTCTAGCACACAAATTACTTGACTACTACGTTGATCCCGGATAGAGGCTTATTAAGGCACTTTCTAATGAGGCTCAAGAAAGTATTTTAAACAAAATCAATCCCAACTGACTACTAAAATAAAATAAAAATTAAAAATACTTCTCTAGTACATCAAGGATTTCTATAAATTATTAAAGTAGTTGGTTCATATGAGAAGGCTAACATTTTCTCTCAACTTATTGTCTTGAGTATTTTATTGAGTGATATCAGTCAGTTACTAAGTTAAGGGAAAATATATTTCTAAATACATAACAAATCACAACTTACATATTTCAAAAGAGCACAAATTATTATTATAAAATAACCTAAAAGAAATTCCTACTCATTTAGATGTATTCTTTTTTCCGTATACTGTCCTTTCCCTCTCTCTGGATCTTCACATTCATGATAATCTATGATTTCAACACCGTTTCCAGATCCAGTTTGTTCGAGACTGTGACGAGCAATCATATAGAGCTGTCCTATCCTGTACTGAATAAGAACAAAATAATACCATATTATTTAAGAAACTTTCTTTTCTCACACAATATTACAAATTATTGATGAGCAAATACATATCATATAAAAGTATCGTTGCTCAAACGTTGAAGGCATTTTACTAAAATAAGTATAGCAATATGCTTAAGACTTCAAAACTGTTATGAAACAAAGGAATTAAAAGATTTGCTATATTAAGGTGGCTTCACAGCATGCAGATCCTTTCAGAACCTGATTATTCTATGGGTTCTGTGGAAAAGTTAGTTCCTAAACCATCTCCCTCGCAGTGCCCCTTTACAACACGAATGAAACCTTCCTGCCTTAGGTTTCTTTACTATATTTTTAATTTGATAACCAACCTTCTTTGGTAAATCTGCACTATTTGGCACACAAATTTCTAATTATCTTATTTACTTACTTTTTTTTAAACTTTTCCTTTTTACATTTTAAAAATGATTCCAGTTGTACCATCATGATAAATTCAGAATTTAACTTGTTGATTAAGAATATATTATCTGAGAGGAGAAAGATTACAACGAGATTGAATGAGTATTTATTGGCCATTCAATTTTGTCAAGGTTTACATTGTAATATATTAAATGGCGGTTCAGCATAAAAGAAACTTAAGATTGTAAATTTTAGTAAACAGGGAGCAGTAAGGAAAAGCAAATATTCAAGTGGCTGAGGTTAAGTAAGAAGTCTTTCTGAACGGTTATCCTTAGGGGCACACCGACACCTGTTCTCCAATGAAATTTTTGTTTACCTAGTTGGCCCGAACTTCCTCCCTCCTTGTAGAGTCCCAACCCCAATTTTTCTATTCTTACACGCTGTCATCTAAACCCTTTTTTTTAATAATGCTGTAATACTGTCAATGCATTTACTTGTAAAGTAAATGCATTGAAAAAAAGTAAGTAGATCATCAAAAGGCAAACCAATGACAAAATAATCTAATAATAAGAATGGGGAAATTTAAGCAAGAAAGTAAAAGTTCATAAGGTATGAAAAAGAGTTTTAGAGATAAATGTGAATAGTAAAGAAGGGTAGAGATATAAAAGTAAATATTAAAAATATAACTAGATGAAGGATGTCTGGAACTGGTTAAAGGGACTTTAAATGTTCGAGGGATAAACATTTAAAATACGTTGAGAAGAGAAAATAAGACATAGCAAGGAATAGCAAGTAGGTCAATAGGTTTTTATAAAACTTATATTTTGTGAGAAAATAAAATCCTTAAATTATACATAAAAGAAAACTTTTAAATAAAGAATACAAACTATAAGCCCTAGGATAAAAATCCACATTTTAATTGAATTAGATTATCATTGTTATTGTTTCATTTGTCTTATTACCAAATGGTTGAAACAAATAATGGACAATAATGGAGATTGGTTAAAGCCAACAGAGATTATTCTTAAAGTAGTCGAACAACTAGACTTAGTGCGTTGACAGCACGGGAAAAAATAGCAAATGGGGGACGAGCCAATGAGAGCTTGAGATTTTCCCGGACAAAAGGTCGGGCCAACTAGGCAAAGATAAATGTCTCTAGTGGAGGGGAGAGGACATCTGGATAAACGCTGCCCCACCCCTACTCACAGACCAAGTGGCTTTATTTTTTCCCCCAGAGAGGCTGGCCAATCTGTGTGTCACTCATTTTCCCGCGCTGTCAACGCACTAAGTCTAGTTGTTCGACTACTATAAGTGAGAAATGGAACAACTGTCCCTTACAGTTTTATTGGTACACTGAACAAGCAGTAGAATACAAAATAGCATGTACTTATGTACCAGATTGGAATAACAGAAAATGTGATCTTTAAGTTCTTCCGAAGCAATAAGGATACAATAAATACTAAAGTTTTGTCAAGTATAAATGGCTTTATGTAGGGCCATTTGCTTATCCAAGCGAAGACTGTTCAGATATTTCATCAGTCGACTGATCAGATATTTTTATTTCAGAAAGAAAAAAATAATTTATCTATGTGTAATAACAAAAGTTAGGACATTTCTTGACTAAATTTACTTTACATTTTACAGTCAAACAGACATAATTAGATGTGGAAAACGTATGCTCATAAAACAGGTAATACATAGAGCTAATTATAATCAAAATATAAACATAATTTTTCACTTCAGACTTTAGATCAAGTTAAAATAAAACTACAATTAAATTTATTAATTGATCAACAGAACATAAGAAATATAGCAGGATCTTAGATGAAGTTTCTACAAACACTATTCAGAATATGTACTAATAATTGATAGCGTACGGTTATTATTCCTAAAGATTGACAAATGTTAATATTAAAATATAATATGTTCAGATGGTGCAACGATTATAAAAATCTTTTTTTATGAAAGAAAGATTAAAAGAATTATTTGATACCAAAACTTCCACACCATTAAAATGAATATTTTTTAATGTTGACAACGTATAATTGTCGGCCACAGATATTAGCTTTTCCTTACAACTATTAAAATTAACTCATACCATGTGTTTAAATAATCTACAAGCATGATAAGATGTTATAATTCTAAAGGATTGCTAAGAACTTACCTCTTCAACAGAAAGTGGCATACAAATCCTGTATTCGTGCGTCAAAACCATGGTCCCAATTAATCTTAAAATTTACCTCTAGTTTAATAAAGTATGTAATTTATAATTTGGTCAAAATCACAATGCAGACTTATGGAAAAATTACTTTGTTAATTTTGAATTATCAGAATTCGAAATTCGATAAATCCTGAATTTTCTTTAAACATAACAACGGAGTTTATGTAACGGATTTACTTGGCTTTAACTAAAATGATGCAATGCGGGTCAAGTTTACATTTAGCACAGGTCGTTGTTCAGTTATTTTTAATTTTAACAGAAGACGGAAACGTTGTTAGACAGCGATGGGCTGAAGAATTATATTTTTAAATACTACTATTTTTATCTATCATTAAACTATGTGTTCATTTGATTTACTCACTCTCATGTGTAAAATTTAGATATACTATCTCAGCAAAGCAACAATTCAATGAATGAATCTGTGTTTGAAGAGCACTTCAGTTCGGTTAGCTCTCCGACATTTTGTTTTTTGTTTATAAACATCGTGAATTTGGTCAACTGCTATTTCTTTTCTCAAGTGCTAAGTGAAAAACGGTTTTAAAATTTATTCTGCTCCTTGTTCGAATGAGGATTTTACGTAAAGTTATCTTAGTTTTTAATTAACCGTTTAGTTTAATTGTAAATATCCGTAAATGTAGCTTCGAAAGCCAGCTCTATTTTCGTGATGCCCCTATTAGAAATTTTACTCGGTGCATTTGAACATTTTATAGACCGTAAGTTTTAGTATGGAGGCTGGAATTATCGAAGAAAATTAAACAATGAATTCTCGGCCGTATATAAACTCATGTGTGAACAATTCTTTGGCGATTCGACAAGAGATACAACGATTCGAAAGTGTTCACCCGTCGATCTACGCTATTTACGATCTCATAGAGCTGATTTCGGATCCTATCGTAGCTCAGCAGATAAGGGATCACGTAGTTTGCATCGAAGGTAATTTTTTAAACGTTTGTTGCGTAGTAGCAGTGCTGTGTCAAGCACTTATTGATTGATTCCCAAGGGGCTTACCTACTGATCTGGATTAGTCGGGTAGTTTTTATGTCACTCAGATCCGGGATTTGATGGATCGAAATAGCGACATGCAAATGATAAAACATGCTCACTAATATTTTTTGAAGCTTAACTGTCAAATAAGTTACATAAAAAATGAACCCTATTTTTAAATTCGTATCCCCCTTTTACGCCACTCTAGGTAATTTAATTAGTATTTCTACACTATTTAGGTCAATTCCTTATTTTATTTATTTCCTATAACTTTATATTAAAATAGTTTAAGTTTTTAGTTTTGGCAGCTGAATTTTACTTAAAATTGTCTTCTAAAGAGCCTTGCCTTGTTTTTATTAGAAAATTAAAAGATGTGTCTACCTAGTATATGTACCTATTATTCAGTAAAAGTTATAATATCAACTAAAAACTAAGCTTTTCTTAGTTATAGTTTGCTGTTATATTTATTACTCTATACTTTATGGTAACATTACTTTCTGGATCTTGATTTAAAAGTCTTATCAGTTTACAGTTTTTGTAGATGGCTGGGTTCAAAAGTAGTAAGTATACAGTCACTGTAAAACAGGAAATTAATTTCCTTAAGTTACTCTCGAACTTTACCTTAATATTTCAACTTGATGCTGATGTAGTACTAAAAATTTAAAATCATTTAATATAAATATGTTGTTACAATTATCTCTACTTAATTTTTATTTTATTTAACAAACTAATTTCAATTTATGTCAATTTATTTGTGAACTAATTTTAATTTATGAAAGCAATTATTTTGTTTACAGCAAAATATTCTTGTCTTTTAATATGCACAAATAACTGAGCTTTGCACACTAATTATAACTTAAATATTCTTTGAGAAATTAGATTGCACAATGTATGTTTTAGAAATCCAGGTATTTACTCTTGTGAAGTTATTAATAAACTTTTAAATGTATCCCAAAGAATAATAGACACATTGAAGTGGATGAATTTGCACTTATCAAACTACCTTGGTAAAAATACCAATATATTGCTTATCTTTAAAGTAAACAGTTAAATATTATCTCTTAATTTAAAATTAAATTAGAGCCACAAATAGAAAATTTATTACTTTTGAATGATTTTTATAATTAAAAAATCTTTTAATTTTCTCACGGAAATAATGGAATCAATCGCAGTAGACAATATAGTATTTATCACTGTCAAAGAGAACAAGTGCTATTCAATAACAACTCGGAAAAAGGTTTATTTTTTCAAAAGATCCTTGCACTGTAACTAGATTGATTATAATCTGCACAAATAATTAATTATTTTATAGCTTTCACTATTCAAAAAATAATATACTCTTTTTATAGAAAAAGTAAATTTCAGATTGAATTGACTTCTTAATAAAAGCGGTTTTTAGTTGTTCTTCATTTGCCAATTTAATCTTACTTATTTCTCCTTTTAAAAATATTTACTTCGACTTGCCTAAATTCTGGCATCAAAAAAATATTTATTAGGGATTCTTTTAAGTTAGAGAATAATTTTAATCAAAATTTTCCTTATAAATGCTTAAACTTTCTCACATTTGCTCGCTCAAGTAATGGTGAAGATTTAATTTCATCGAAGATGATATAGAGGAATATTTTACTTTTTTATAAAGGGTGTGTATGCAATTATTACAAGGGGGAAGAAGGTCAAATGCCGTGTTTGCCTCCTACTACTTATTTATTGATCTTCCTTTATTTATCTAGTGAAAGTTCAGGAAGTAACCCAACTTAATCTTAGAAATATATAATGTTGTCTTGCATCCACGATAGTATTGGTAAATCCAATTATGTATTATTATGTAATACTGAATAGTTCCTTTTCAATAACCAGAAAAATTAATGAGTAGATAGGTAGTAGTACCTACTACCTTTTATAATTTTCTTTAATAGTTTTTAAACCCTTAATTTTTTGTGATAATTTTTATTGTAACTAAACTGTGCCGCATTGTACAATTTATAAAAAGATCTCTTTTGTGAAAAATACTTCAGACAAAAAGTTCTTCATCCTTCTGATTGCCTTAAGTTTTTGTGATTGGGTCGAGAAATTCAACCTTAGTAATCTTAAATAGTTTAGGCCCAATTTAGTTAATTATCCAAGCTTCTTTTATTCATGAAACTCTCTTAACTAGCAATTAAAGAAAGAACTTTCTCCACTAAAATAATAGGTTTTTTTACTGTCAGCTTTTAACTGCAAAAGTGTATCTTAACCCATTCAGTGCGGATGAATCCACTGTGGATTCATGCCGGTCTAAGGCCGGTGACGGATGAATCCACAGTGGATCCAAGCCCCTTCCTTTTAGCCCTCAGTAGCTCTATTCTCCGTGTTTTGAGAAAACCATCTTGCAAGGCTCCGTCACCCGCAGACGTTTGCATCCACAGGGGATCTATTTTTTTTTTATTTATTTTTTTTTTTTAATTAACTTTTAAAGATTCTAAACCGTCACTAAGGTATGTTCATGAATTAGATTACGCAATCAATGGGTTAAGTTCCAGGGAGTAGAAGTGAATAGAATTGATAAGGAATAGAACCAAATCAGGAATTTAAACTCCTGTAAGATTTAAATTTGACCAAGTATTATTATTATATATATATATATTTTTTTTTTTTTTTATAGATTCTTTCGTGAACAGCCAGGAGTGGACAGTAAGCCGTTGTGTTCCAGATCTAAGACTGGGTATTGTAGGTTCTCTGAGTTCAGGAAAGTCTGCTTTAGTACATCGTTACCTTACTGGATCGTACATGCAAGAAGAATCTCCCGAAGGAGGGAGATTCAAGAAAGAAGTTCATATGGATGGACATTCCCACCTTCTCCTCATAAGGGATGAAGGAGGACCACCGGAATTACAAGTACATTATTAATTTTATTGAAATACAGCTGTTTTTTTTTATGTTTATTAGATCTATCCAAGCTTATTTCATATTTACAAAGTATTCTGGGTATATTAGAAACACTTAAAATAAACTTATTAACATGCAAAGAGACATGTTACACTCAACTTGCAAAATTACATTTTATTACAAATCTTGTTTGATACCAAAACACAAATAAGTAACTAGTACCTTGTATAAATTAAAATATTTAATATTAATTGAAAGTTAAAGTAAAGCATTCTTTAGAATAACTTAATATTACTTAACTTAATTCAATGCTGTTTCAAGGTCTTTTATTTAATAATATGTATCTACTTTAAGCAAAACTAGTTTTTTATGTATTCTGATAGACTTTCTTTAACAATAATCTATTCTTGCACAAGATAGATATGTTCTTGGCAGACAATATAGGTAAGGGTAAAACTGGCTCCTGGTACTTAATAAGAAAACAAATTCCATGCATTAAGTTTACACTTTTCTTAAAAATTATTTTATAAATGGTGCTTTCTTGAAGCAACCAGTTTTTCAACATTAGTGTAAAAGTTGAAAAACTATTCATTCCTTCTCTTGTTTTCATAATAATCTAGTTCTGCTAAGCTAACCCTAACTTTCAAACTCTCAAGTTGGCAGAACAATTATACTTTTGACATATTGAGCGAAACCACTGATGTTGGTTTCAATTAGCTTTCAAAAGGCAAAAAGGATATATTTTTTTACCGATATTTGGGTTACATGGCATCCTCTCAAAACAAAATAAATAATTTTGTGGAGATGCTTTTATTAAATTATTCTGATTATTATTGATAAAAAGATCTAATTAAACAAATGTTGAACAATATTTAAAGCCAAATAAATAATACATTTTTTAATAATTATACATAATCAATAATTATTTTTGTATATTTTTAATTTGTAAAAATCGCATTCCCAATAATCTGAATTAATATCTTATCTAGACTGGCCCCACCCATATTATTCTAGGGTTGAAAGTGTTTATTGTATTGATTTGTGTCTCTCCATTTATTTATAATTAAAATTTATTGATAATTACAATAGTCAACACCAGTTTATTTATATAATTGTTTGAAATTGATTCATATATTTATAAACCCTTATTTTATCATATAAAGTATGATACAATTTTTAGAACGAATTTTTTTAAAGATTATTTTATGACGGAGCATTATGAGAATTGTTATAGAAAGTTCACTGCGTATGTCTTTAGACATTTACTAATGAAAACTAAACAATTAGGAAAGTGTTAATTACCAAAAGACCACTTCACTTCATTTAAATTGTTAATTATGTTTTTACTCTTTTTGAATGTGAAACATACAGCTTGGTGTTTATTTATTTTTAGTTTATAATATCATAATTTTATATGATTTGTGTTGTTTTCTTTTTTATTGTTTAATGAACTAATTTTAATTTAATTTAATTTTTTTATTTTTTTTTATAGTTTACAAGTTGGGTTGATGCTGTTATTTTTGTTTTCTCCTTGGAAAATGAAGCCTCTTTCACTGCCATCTACAATTACTATGCTAAGATGTCTAGTTTCAGGAATAGTTCTGAAATACCTCTGATCCTTGTAGGAACTCAAGGTAATAGATTTTTTTATTGTGTGAGTATTCACACTTCAATATTATTATTATTATTTTTTTATTAGATTTCTTCTTTGGTAATTAGTCCAGTTACTTGGAGGTTTTCACCTCCGAAATTTGATTGAGTACTTTCCTATCAACTCACCAAATTTCAAGCAAATCGGTTCAGTTTCTCAAATTTCGGAGGTAAGGCACTATTTTTGGCCCGAGTAACTGGACTAATTAGAAATATGATAAATAAAAAGAAATCTGGTTTGATTCCCTGTAATGTAACTTCTTTATTGCAATATCTGTAATAATTCCAACTCCACCAATTAATCTCAAATAGGGATTAGTGTGAAAAAAAAAAAAAATTAGGAGCTAAAACTCCTGTCAACATGGGTTGGTGGTTTTAAACCTCACTTTACTAGCTAATTAACTGTTTATGAACTCCCTTATTTTTTTGTACTTCCATTTTATATGTACTTAATATTTCATTTTTTTCAGATGCTATTAGTGCAAGCTGTCCCCGAGTTATAGATGATGCTCGAGCAAGAAAGCTTGCTATAGATCTTAATGGCTGCAACTACTATGAAACCTGTGCTACTTATGGTCATAATGTAGAACGTGTATTCCAAGATGGTAAGAATATAGTTTGTTTTTAAATGTATTTTCTAAATATATAAACAATTTCCTACAGTATAAGTTATGTACAAGGTTTGTTGGCTTATACTATCGCCATGTGCTTATAAATTGTTAGATATAGTGCTTCTACTTATTTCACTTTGATATGTCAAAAATCCTGAAAGTCAAATTATCAATATTTATTTCAATTTTTTCTCCTCATTTATTTTAACAGCTTGCCAGAAAATAGTGCAGAGAAAGATCGCGATGGGTTTTGTGCTACCTGGAGCTAACTCTTTATCTTCTGCGCCTTCAGTAAGTTCTCACCTTCTATCAGCACCTCTCTCTGCTTCACCCCAGCATTCTATCAAGGTCACAAATTACTCACTATTTCACCCTGTAAGACTTATGAAGTGAAGTGTTTTTCTCAACTTTCTCCTTGAATATGTTTGTGGAATCATTATCTAGTAATCTACAATTCTAATAAATTTAAATAACACAATTTTTTAAGCATTCAAATATTCTTATTTCCTTTTGCTGCTGTTGACAAGATATCTAGTGCCACCATTGAGGATGTCAAATTAACTCGCCAGAAGAAAAACATGCTCTCATTGCAGATTATGAGATATCCTGATGTTTATTTCGGTTGTTTGGAATGGCATTGTGAGTGGAAGGGATATTTACATAATGGTTGCAACCTGTTGTGATTCCTAATGGTATTACTGAGTTATTCAGGTTGCTACTTGNAAATTTTTTTTTTTAATTTTGAAAATATGAGAAAGTTGAGATAAAAAACGGTGCAGGAGTAAAACTATGCTGCAATGGGGGGGAGTTCAGTGTAGGGAGGGTCCTGCACCCAGCAGTACTGTTCCACTCAGATTTGCCAGCAGCGAAAAGGGTTAGTTATAATATGTGTTGACCATGACTTACGGAGTTGCACTCAATTAAACACGGCTACCACTAGAAGACTTAGAACTTCATTATGAGGCCAACCATTACCGTATCAAAATATTACTCTTTAAGTCAAATTTTGCAATACTACTAACTTTTCTGGATTAGGCAATGCAATATACTTGCTATTGCTTGTATAAATATAGAATTATTATTTAAATATTTCTCAATTTTAATCAAACAATAATAAATAAATATAAATCATAATGTAATAATAAATAATAACTCCTTAAATGAGGAGCTTAGTATCAAAAATGTAAAAGAGCACTTTTAAAAAATTTTCAGGAAATCTATTAATTACTATTAATTTGGTTTATTTATATTTATAGGATGGAAGTCTCAGAACGATGGATATACTGATTGATAAAGTCAATGTAGATAACAATTCTAAAATGGAACCACCTCTACTTGATAATCTCACTTTAGATACTCCAGGCTTACCAACTCCCACATCTACACCCACAACATCCCGGTATGTAAAACATCCTGATTTACCCTTATCAATCTTTGCAACAGTAATTTGTATTTCTATTTTTAAAAATCCTATTTTCAATTTAAGAAATATTTATGCATATTTTAATAATTTGTTTATTTTTTATCGAGACTCATTAATACAATATAGCCATTTGCCTGGTTACATTATTGATTAATGATAATTACTAATTTGCTCTGAATTTCAGGAAAAATCGACGGAGATCTAATTTATTTACTCCATCAAAAAAAATAAGCAGTGTAGTTGATGAGAAGAATTCTGGAGTTGGTAGTGGCAGTAAAGTGGCATGTAGTGAAGTGGGAAGTGGTAGAGCTATCCCCATTAAACAAGGCTACCTTTACAAGAGATCTTCTAAAACACTGAACAAGGAGTGGAAGAAGAAATATGTTACACTTACAGATGACGGTCGCATCACTTACCACCCTAGTCTTCATGTAAGTACTTAGTTTTAATTGATAAATTATTATCTTAAGTATTAAACTAAGTAGCATAGTTGACGTTATTAAGCTATCTTTATTAAGCCTAAGTTCCCACTCATATAAGTAAAATTCTATTGGTTGTAAAGTCTTATATTTTACTTCCACTTCTTCAAGGATGAGAAGCACCTTGATGCTTACTCAAAACTATAATACCCTGAACTCAGTTTATTTGTACTTTTTGCTCATAGTGAACATCAATATGCTCAAATTTCAGCTTCTTGTAGTGAAAGATTTTTCCGATGCTATCTTTTAATAAACCTATAGAACCTTATGTATGTTCACTCGATTAACCTTTAAGACATCATCAAACCAAGAGTTAAACATATTTTGCTCATTCAGACACTTTTTTGAGCTTAATGCTTGACAGGTAGTGCCTTTATATTTACACACAGGGAGGGTTAGGGATATTCCGGGGGGTGCAGGGCCAGTTAAGCTAGAAAGACAGTTAATCAGGAGACAGATAATATGGTTCTACTGTATTTTATTTTCATGCCTAGCTACAATACAAGCCGCTAATTTCCATTTGTCTTCTTTAACTAATATTTCAAAAAGCTGAGAGAACCTAAATTGCTAATCAAGTTTTAAGAAATTAACTCGGTATCATATTAAAAAACCATATAAACTAATATTCACAATTATATTTCATTTAGACAAAGATTTATTTTTATTTATTCTATATAACATTTAATTATTTTTTTGTTTAAATCATTTTACAGGATTATATGACTGATGTACATGGGAAAGAAATTCCTCTCAGAAAAGTTACTGTCAAAGTACCTGGACAAAAACCTAGAGGCACCAAAACGATTACCCAAACCAATGGCACCCTTGAGGCAATTTCCAGCATTACAAGTAACATATTTATTGATTGTACTTATATATTTAAGTTTTTCTTTTGCAGCTTTGGCTTTAATTGGGGCTGATTCTAAATAAAACTCTAAGTGTAAAATATAAATTAATCAGTTTATTTTAAAACCAAAAATATATTTTTGTGTTTACGTACGTAGCCATGTAGCTGATGTAATTTAAATTTAAGCTGATAATTTTTATTAGATAGATAGATAGATAGATAACCATTTATTGCTACAAATTTATAATATGAGTATATACAATATTAATTTTTTTTGACATGGTGCAGCAACTCGGCAAAATTGTCATGGTGCCCCAGAGGGGGTTTGGAGGTTACATTGAGATTCAAATTATGGAGTATAATATAAAGTTATTGATTACATATAATGTAAATACATATACTTTTTTCAATTTAATTATTATTATTTTTTAAAACACATTTATAATTTGCGCATAGCATTAACCTGGTATTTTAACTTAAAATTATTTACTTCTTGAAATAAAAAATAACTTTACATAAAAAACTAAACAAAAGGAAAAAGAATTGATATCATTATGATCATTATAGATTAATTATGTTAATTTTTTATTTGCTGTGTAAAAATAAATAACTTTACATAAGACTAAAAAGAAAAAGATTGAACATAGTTAGACTTGTTTCTTGTTACTTTTATTTATTTCTCTTTTATAATTATTTCTTTAATATTATTTATTTTGTAATTATTCTTTAGTCCCTCGTACTGATTCTTGAAGGTTTACTTTATAACTAGACATTCACGTAGACTTGTTTCATGCGGTGCCATTCCTTCCTGTCTTGAGCTACCCTTGGCCAGGTCTCTCCTCCGCAGCTTCTCCTCATCTCTTCATCCCACCTGATCCTGGGTCGTCCTTCTCTTTCTGTCCCTAGGATACCACGGGAGTATCCTGTATGTCCACCTCTCGTCCTTAACTCTGGCAATGTGTCCTGCCCATTTCCATTTGATAATTTTTATTCCTAGAGTTTATTCAGAGTGAGAAAATGCCAAGCCAATTATTCCAAACCGACTTATTTT
The DNA here is from genome assembly GCA_001010745.2 of Gerris buenoi. NCBI lineage: Eukaryota > Metazoa > Arthropoda > Insecta > Hemiptera > Gerridae > Gerris > Gerris buenoi. The sequence continues at coordinate 203,058 of KZ651390.1, forward strand.
ATTTATGTACTTTGATATTTTTTCTTTTAGATTACCAATCCAAAGACAAGAAATGTGCTGATAAAGTTACTCTTACATCATACGAAGTGCTTAAAGAAGCTGGCCGTAATGCTAGAGGGTAATTAATTTACAAGCAGTTTATTTTTTATTTAGATTTTGTTTGTTGTATATTCTTTTATTATTTATATGTTTTTACTTATCAAGATATTCTAAGCTAATCAACTTGTTAATGTTTACAGTTATGATGACTCTTCAGTGGGGCTCAATGCATCTTTTTTGAATGGGTATGATCCAAAATCCGACACACCCAGTGTTAAGAAAAGGCACAGGCGGATGAAAAGCAACAGTGTTAAAAATCAGGACAACGAGGGTAAGTTTTTTTATACTAATTCCAATCTAAAATATAAATAAAAATAAATGAAAATGTTTCAGTGTATCTAGAGATTTAATATTTCCATCTTAAAAGTGTTCTGCTCTCTGCATGGCTAAAATAGCCATGCAGAGAGCATTCATTGCAGAGAGTGTACATTATGTGTCGAGTGCGAAAAGAAGCATTTTGCATGCTAGTGTCGAGTTTGCACCCAAGCCATTGCGAGGGTAGTAAAACCTCACGAGCAATTCAAAATGCCGTTTTCGCACGAGTTGCGTACTGTACTTTATCTACAATTGTTAGATTTTAATAATGAATGCAGAAAAAAATAAACTTCCTGTATGTAAGTTCATATTTCTCTTTTGATAAAGATGACATTAATTCATTAGTTGTATTTTGTGCCGAATTAATTATTTTGGAAGGAGTATTATTCTCCTCATATTCGTCATAATCACTTAAATCACTCATTGATTTTCACAAAAAAAAACTTGATATAAGCAGTTACTTTTATTATTAAACAAACATCAAATTATACTCATGATATTATATTTTTTAAATCTGACAGCTTAGATTAGCTTAGAGAAGAAAAAAAGCAACTAGTCCGGTATGAGGGGTGGGGCAGCATCATGGCCCAACCTATTACCCGCTAAAATCTCAAGCTCTCATTCGCTCTCCTCCCATTTTTTTTCTCGATTTTCCCAAGCTGTCAGATTTAAAAAATATAATATCATGAGAATAGTTTTGCTAAATGTAAAAAAACTCGCTAAACGTGCTTAAAGGTGAACAATTCCTCTTCTTTACCGCCCTAGGGTGGTAAAGAAGAGGAATTGTTCAAAACTATGAGACACGCATGCGCAATGAATACAAGTATGTAAAGAATCACTTTCTACGCTAAACAGAGATACAATGATTATATTTTGTATCAATCGTAGATAAAATAAATAACATTCTACCTGCATATCAAAGACAATTATTATACTTTTGCACAGGTCTTATACTAATTGTTTGAAATCATTTTTTGTTATCTTCGTTAATATAAATGTAGGTTTTGTATTGTTTTTATGACCTTAAAAATACTGTAATTTATGTCTTTTTTTTTTTTTTTTTTTTTTTTTTAATTTAAAATCTTAAATGCTGGGTTCCATTGCAATATGACTATTATTAAGTGTGTTAAGAATTTATGCTATTAAATGTATTTCCTCTTTAAAATATTTTTTCTAATATTAGCTATGTTATAAATTTCAGATGCAGATGGCTATGAATTTCACATTGTTTCATTGGATAACAAACAATGGCATTTTCAAGCTAACAGTTATGGTGAGAGAGAGGAATGGCTCACTGCAATAGAAAACCAAATCCTTAATTCTCTTCAGGTACTTCATAGAGTCTATCTAAATATTTTTTATTTATCCTATTGAAGGTACTATAGTCACAATTTTAAATCTTGGATTTTTTCATTGAGTTAATTAAAATTGTGGGAATTTTGTGCTATTATATATCTAGGTTTTTTTTTTTTTATTCCGAGGGGCTTTTACTCCCGAAGATGCAGGCCACTTAGGTCGGCCCATTGAACAAGCCCATGGTCGTTAACCGTGACTCCCCTCCTAGTTGTATAACAACCAGGAGTGTCATCATCATGGTTTCCAGGCCGAAACCTGGTGCTACCACTCTTTCGACGAGCTTCCCATTTGTTTAAACAATGCTGGGCAGACATTAAGCGGGGGGCCCGGTCCAGGAATCAATCCTAGATCTGTGGTCAGAAGCGGTCATCCATCGATCTTCTGACCCTGCTCGAGGCTGCTTAACTTGCCTTATCGCAAGGCGAGTGCTCTAGCCTCCGAGCCACCCAGGCCCCATGTATTTAGAATAGAAATATTATATGTTTAAAGATAAGTCAAGTCTATTTTCTGTACCTTAATTTAAACATAGAGAGTATTGGTCTCTTGATTCCTCATTTTTTCTTAACCTTCTTTAGATTTATAATTGAATGGGTTTCGAAGGCAAAGTAACTTTAAAGATGAAATAATTAGAAGTTAAGTTAAATTTAATAAAACTAATTAAATTGAAAAATCCATTTATACCTTTGAGTGCATTTAAAATTTAATTAAATTTTTGTAGGTTTAAAACAAAAATTAATTTATCTATTTATGTTTATAGGGACTAGAAAGTACTAAAGGAAAGTTAAGACTCCACTCATCCCTGGAAGCAGCTTCGCTTTCAAGTATAAGAAGTGAAATATCAGGCAACAACCTCTGTGCTGACTGTTCAGAACCAAGTAAGATTTTAGTACAAATGTTTACTCTATTTTTTTTTTATTAATTTGTTATCATTTTTTTCTAAAAAGATTAATATATTGAAGAGACAAATGTATTATTTAAAATACGAGGTATTCAAATAATAATTGGACAACTTTGTGGTGTTTTCATAACAATCAGTAAAGACTGCTCCTTAAAGGATTTGATTACTTCTGACTTATCCCACTACTTAAAGCATCTTTAAGGATGTTGACGGATATTGTTGACTCAATACAATTATAATTAACGGATCGTGCTATGGTTGCTTCTTTTAAAAACTCATGAAGATGTTTCATGTTGTGGGAGCAAAACTTGATACTTAATATTATTTTGAGTGCCTATCTATGTTATGAGGAACAAAAACCTCAAATGTAAATGTTGTTATAATGTATTAGTCTAAAATACAATCATAAAATAATTATACTATTTTTGTGTTTTTTGTAGATCCTGATTGGGCGAGCTTGAACCTTGGAATTCTTTTGTGTATAGAATGTAGTGGGATACACAGGAATCTTGGGTCTCATATATCTAAGGTTCGCTCACTTCATTTGGACGAATGGCCTCCATCCCATCTTGCTGTTATGCTTTCTATTGGTAAGTCAATCTCCCATGATAATTTTTAATTTAATATTAGTACTGTCCTAGTACTAGAACTAGACGAGTTGGGCAAACTACTTGTTTTAACCTAGCAATTTAGCCTTATTGGGGTTCTTTTTACTAACTCTTTACTCTACTCGTGGTAGAGTTCCAGCCTCTTCACACATTATACCACTATACAGTGGTATAATGTGTGAATTTGTGTCTATGCAGTAGTGTAGTACCTAAGCAAGTATGGTGTAATCATTAGTGAGCCATATAACAGAGGACCAAGGCATAGGGTCATACCTATGACCCTCTACTGACCTTGACTCAGGTATAAATCAGCACACAACGGCATCTTGTTTCCCTTTGTCCTTGTTTTTATATCAATTCATAGATATAAATCAGATATGAGAATAGTCTAGGGCTTTTTAAGTATTACGTTTCTAATACAGTTTTGAGAGAGAAGATAATCTTCTAATTGTACAGAATATTAATAGAAAAATTTAATTGTTGAATGATTTGTGAATTTAATTTGCAAGATTGTTACCTTGGACTTTAATATTACTTTAATCTTGTTGATAATATATCTGAGAATTTTGCCTTTAGTTTATTTATTTAGGTGTGCACTATAATTTAAAAAAAAAAAAAAAATCATACTGTTTCTCATGTTGATATCAATTTTTGAACATTTTAGGTAATCAAATGGCAAATAGCATATGGGAGTGTGAAGTGAGGGAAACTAAGCCTGGACCAGCATCGCCTAGAGAAGAGAAAGAGCGATGGACGTACATCAAGTATCAAGCTAAACAGATGCTTAGGCAAACCAAAGCAGATGCTTCACATTGGCATCACCAAATTATTGATTCCACGTGCAGGTATTAATTAAATCATAATTTATTAATGTTTAACCCTTATTTATTTATTCGTTTTGGGATTGCGTAAGAATCATTTGATGTTTATTCAGTAATAGGTCAATAATTAATTATTTTTAAATTATTTAGCTATTTTATGCAGTACATTCTATTAATTTTAAATGTAAATTTAATTTCTACTTTCTTTTTTATTTGTTGGTTGTTCAAACTATATTCTACCCTAAATAGAGAATTGAGTATTCTGTGGGAACCTTTTTTAATTAAATTAGAATTTAAAAGGGAGATGTAATGGAAATGAAGCTAAATTCTCTATTTTATATTGGCTGCAGGATGAGTCGATGAGTAGTTTGTCTCTTTATTAAATATTAGCCCTCTTGTCAGTATGAAAATATTTTTTATTAACTGGGACATGGTTATTGCCTCTGACAGAGAAAAATCATTTACCAGTATATCTTAATTGATAGAGCTTATAATGCGAAATGCATTGGTCCGGGTTTATGTCCCTGTTGTAGAGTATATTTATCTGTGTTATGTCTCCCTTCTTAAATTATAACATTTACTTGTCTTTTGTTTTAAATTTTTCATAAAAGGATATGACCTTTCTGCTAATTGGCTTTCCTTGTTGATTAAATTGCTAACTTTGATCAAGATAAAAATGTATATTATCCTACTTATTTAATATTTTATTATTGTTATACCTTTTATAATATTAATTATAATTGCTTTTCAGGGAGGATATTAGAGGAGTTGTTGAAGCTTTAGTTCATGGCCCACCTGAAGTAGTGAATGCTACAGTTAGTCCCACCGATCCCAGAACCCCATTATTCCTGGCTTGCTCCCTTGGAAACCTACCTCTGGCTCAACTTCTTCTTTGGGTAAGATTACGTCTGTTTTAAATGTGCAGTACTGAAAAAGCTTGTCTACATTAATTGTATTTTATTTATTTCTAATCATAATTTACAAAAAAAACATACCAAAAAAGTTAAGGAAGAACTGTATTCTTTTTTACAAGGAACTCTTTAAAAAAAAAAAGTAAATAAGTATCTTACTACTTGATATTTAACATTATTATTTTTTTTTCAATTTTGATTAATAATAAAGCTTATTTTTTCAATGTTTGTTGTAATATAGTCTCAGAACTACAATGTTTTGCATAACTTGGAGAGACCTATTAGTTTTTCCCTCCTCTAAAACAAAACTCACATATGCGTTTGACTTATTCAGATCATGCTAATCTTTATTTATGAGTCTATTATTCTAATTTTTGATATACTATGTTTAGTACAATGCTGACTTGGCAGTTCAAGATAGTGATGGCCAGACTGTGCTATCTGTGGCAAAATCAGCTGCTAAGAGTCAACCAGACTCAAGCCTTGCGACTAATCTTGTCGACCTTCTGACTACTCTAATCCCAGCTGAGGAGCCCCAGAAACCCATAGCTTTAGACAGCCTACCAACCAGTGTTATTTAGTCTTTCAATCATTCACTTTTGTTATAATTTATCAAAATAATTTTGGATTTGCCAGCATTTCCTCACTGTTTGTAAAACAAAACAAAAAATAGGCATACATAGTATTGAGTTGAATACAGTCTTATAAATGGTGGAAACTACATTTCTTATTTGTTAAATTTTTATGTTTACTATGCCAAGAAAGTGCTCTGGTGTCAATATCTTGATAATTTAATGACAGAATTTATTATAATAATTCTAATTCAATAACCCTATTAACTTAATAAAATCTACAAAATGTAGGCAGAGCCTCTCTTTACAATTATTTTAGTATTATTTTAATTCCTATTATTTACTTCATTTGAGATTTTTCTAGTAACAAAACTGTACTAAAAACAGTGAATTTAAAGTGATTAAAATCAAAAATGATGCAGCATTATAGATTTACTATCTAACATTGTTTTTACAATGTGTAGTATTTAAATTATATTGTATTATAAATTGTTTGACCAGTTCTTATGATGATAATTCAATTTGTGTATCTCTTTCCTGTGGTGCTTTTAATGTGTACTATTTATTATAGTTTTTGTGTTTATCAACTTTTGCCCTAGTACTCCGCCTTTATTTCCTCCTTTTAATATCATTTGTTAGAATGGATAGGACAGAAAGCTAAGATATATTATTTTTGCATTATGGTTTTTAAATTAGTAGAATGTTACCGAAATATATATAAAAGTTGAAGATACAGTAGAACCTTGATAAGAAATGTCTCAAGGGGATTAGGGAAACAGTCTTATTATCGAGAGGCTCTTCTTGTTGAGTTGTGATATCAAGGTTATTTTGGCTATCAGTCGTGTTATCGAGGTTAAAGGCGGGGTTTTCATGTCTAGACTTGTTCAAGATCGACCCATTCCTGTATAGAGTCGCGTTATAGAGGTTGACTTCTCAAAACGACTTGTTGGATAATAATAGTCGTGTTGTAGAGGTTAATTTAACATTATGTGCTATGGCAATCTCAAGGGGATTTAAAAATTGCACTTGTAATTGAGGGTCGTGTAAGCGAGGTTCTACTGTATATATATGTCTGATCACATATTCTAATTTTTTTATTTATTAATGTTGAAGTATGTTTAATATCACTTTTTTTACATAATTCAACCATATGCTAATTACCTTGAGAGATTAGAGAGAGCTCATAAATTCCTTCATATAGAGGATTTATAGAAATAAAATATAAACTTCAATGAAGAAAGAATAATTAAAAATATCTTAGTTAATAAATCTAAGTTAATTTTGAAAGGAATCATAATAAAAATTTTGTCAGGTATAGAAACATAATTGATTTTTAAGAAATTATAATTATTAGTTGTTATTAAGATTAAGCTATTCTTAACTGTCAATTTTAATATTTAACTGCTTATTTACTGTCAATTATTAAGAATACTTGGCTAATTAAAATTTTTTCTTTGTAAATTCTTTCTTGCGTTACTTAAAACACATCATTTTAAACAAGGTGAGGTCTGATCTCGGTAATAGTTATTTGTGCACTTTATTTAAATGTCTCATTCTACTTATGCGCTTTAATATATTTTTAAATAGGTAATTATAAACACTATTATGATAACCATAATAAGATGGCGTTATGAAACTAATTAGAGACAAAGGGTAAGACACCTAAATTAAATATTTACACAAAAATAAATTATTCATACAAAAGTGTTATTTGAATAATTTAAAATGCTCTCTTATTAATATTTTTTAGCTAGCTTCAATTAACAACACCTTTACATTGAAGGAGTAAATGAGTAGTATTATCAGTTATTAGTTTAATACAGTGTAACTTATTTATTTTAATGTGTCAATTTTTATATTGACTATTTGTAAGATCTCATAACAATTGTTAATGTTGAACTTTCTATCTTATTAAAAGAATTGATTTGTTAAAATCATTGAATATTCTGATTAAAAATTGAAGATTGTGTAATTTATTCATCTCTGTTGTGTTATTAATAAACAATAATCAGTGGTGAATTTTCCACCTATCATTCAAAATTTAATGTAGGTTGACAGTTCATTGTTATTCTCTAAAGAAAACTTTTTAATAAAGCCAGGTTTAAATTAAATATAGGTCTTGAACACATCTGTGAACTGTTGGTGGATGTTATAATTGTCAAAAGTGATCTCCATTAAAAATTTGCTTGAGGTTGAGTTTGCCACCTAGATCTTTATTCAATAGGTTTGTTCCAACCACACTTCAAACTAGTTTCAAATTGTACGACGCATGCGCATTAGCGAAAAACGATCAATTGTGGACCGTTGTGCATATGTCGGACAGTTTCAAACCAGTTTGAAGTGTGGTTGGAACAAACCTTATATGATTAAATTCTATTAAATTTTGGTTAAAATAGCTAACTCAATTATGATAGTAGACTATGATTCCTTCATTTGCAATAAACAGATCTCGGAAATTAAGCAAAGGCTTTGAGTTTCTCCCACCTGGAGTGCTTCTCCCTGGTTGTGTTATCTGTTATTTGTTTGTTTATATTGTTATTTATTTATTTAATGAGTCAATTATTACTTTTGGGCAATTAGTAGATCTCTAATTAAAATGTTTAACGATCAATGGTGTTAAATTAGCTGCCTTATATTAAAGAATTGCGTGTTTTAAACATGTGTTTAACATTTATTTGATACAGTATTGTTATAAATTGTTTGACTGTCCTTATAATTATTATCAAATGTAGTTTCCACCTGAAAGACATCTTTTCTGCACTATTGTTATAATGTATTATTACTTTTTATTTACTGCAATCAAACTGTTTGATTTGCTTTTGTTGTTATTTAACAATTGTTTTTGTTTCTCCCCACGTTTTTAATGTCTATAAAAGAACCCCTCTTCTAATGTTATTTGTTGTTAATTACTCTTTTGTACATGTTGTTTCTCTTTTATTTAATCCCCCTATTATTTTTTAATAATTTTGTAATCTCATTATTTATTTTAATTTGTATATAATTTTTTTATTATTATTTATCTACCCTTTTATTTTAAGTGTTTAATATGGGGGGAGGATGTGAAAAAAATTAAATTAATGTTTTTAAACAAGAATTATTTAATTTATTGAATTAGATTCGCATGTGTTTACTCTTAGAAAGTGGTAGTTATTTATTAAAATCTACTTTCTATGATTTATTGTTAGCATGACTTGACTTTGGCTGTATGGTTAATTTATCTTTTTTTACTTTTATTTTTTCTCTAAATTTGATTTAAAGGTTTCTACATTTCCATGATAGTGTTTTAATTTATTTTAGTAATGTTGTGAAAAAAAATAAACTTTACATTTTGCATGCAAGTATGAGAAGCTTTAAACAAGTTGTTCCTAGGAAAATTAACAGAGTGAAAACATAATTTGCATAGTTTTTGTTAATTCAAATGTATGTTTCATGCTAAACATTTTTCTCCATATTAAAAATTGCAAAAGGATTTTATTAAGTCTAAAATGAAATATTTTAACAGTAATCAATTTATTTTTAGTTTTAAAAATTGATTTTACCGACAAATTTATTTTTTTAAAATTATATTTAATGTATACATTACGTTTTCTTTTTCTTTTTTTTTACTTTTAGAGACATGCATTAGTTAAAGTTTCTTTAAGAACAATAGCCTTTATAGTCACCCACACTGCAGTGGTTATAATATAACATAATTCCCCTTCACCACCCTGTTATTGCTATTTCTTATTTAAATTGTTTGAAAAAATAAATAAATAAATGAAACAATAAATTCTAACTGGGTCCATATTTTAACATTTCAATACTATTATAGCACTAAAAAAGAGCAACTGATATTGCTTTATCTTCTTTTTGTATGAATTTAAAAGCATAATTGTAAAAACTTTGTTTTTTTTTAATCTATGTATATTTAATTATTAAAAATTCAGAACCTCTATTACATTTTATTATTAATTGAATTGAATTATAAAATATAATATGGATTCAAAGCATTAAATAAAACTTTAAGCTAGTAACCTTGATTAATTTCTTGTCAAGCCTTAGCTTTTTAAGTGGTCAACAATAAAATTTTGACTTCTATTGGAACTGTTCTGTTATAATGTCCTCATGCTATTTTATTTGTTTAATTTTTATTACGTATTACTTTTTTTCCCCTCAATTTCTCTTGAATCAATCCACTCTCCTCCTAAAGCTTTTGAAGTAACTTCATTATGACTCTAAAATTCATATTATTAAAATATTACATGCTAGTTAGATCAAGATTGTCATTATTCGTACTGACTGCACAGTGTAGATTAATATGCATTGTGAAAAGCGTTTGGTATAATATGCGCACATTGATTTTTTAAACTTAGGTTTATGTTTTTTTTTAAAAAAAATCTTTGAAATTATATGGTAACTCATATTAATTATAAAAAAGTTGTTTACTATAATTTGGTTAATAGTGTGGAAGCCTTTAAAATAGAGATGAGATTGCTAAGGGCTATTCGGTTCTTAATATTAATTGTTAACGATATTTTTGGCTCGCTAATAAATAGTGGTTCAATTAAACTACGAATTTAAAATTTTTTGTAACTATTTATTTAATTATATGTTTATTTAATTTTTTATTGTTAATATTTTTTATTTATTTATTCGCCATTTTCTTTGTTATTACTCGGTTATTTAATGTTAATATTTATATTTATCCAAAACATTTTTTTTAATTTGTCCATTCCAATATTAGAGATCACAAATAATTGTTATTAGTGAATTAAATTTAAATTTACTATCAGTATATCTAGATTGAATTTTTGATAAAAAACCCTTAGAAATATATTAGGTGGTTTATACAAGGAGCAATTTAACTGTTATAACTGAAAAAATTGTGTCCTAATAAGTTTTTATTTTTTATTTTTTTATTTATTTATTTTATTTTTTTCTTTGGGGTTTTAGTCCCGTTCGACTGCTCAGGCCATTACAGGACAGGGGTTATCCGACCACTTTACTCATCTACTCGATGAGATCAATTTTGTTTATTGTTTCTCATATGGTGATTGNTTTAATTTTTTTTTTAATTAAGTCTTAATAAAATTCTGATTTTGAGCTTTATATTACTGAAAGTTGATTGACTGATGCTCTACAAAGTGGAAAAATCTTAAAGATTTAAGGGAATCTAGATAAAGCAAGTTATGTCCGTAATTTAAAATCAAGTTTTGATGTAGGTTTTGGTTAGCAATTGAAAAGTTCAATTAAAATCTTATTTTTTCTTATTAGTGAACTGGGAGTTTTAAAGTTGGTGTGAAAGGTCTAAACAAATAGTATTTATTACTATTAATTTATAATAGTTAAACTATTTTTCTTATTATTGAATTGTTTTTATCTATCAATTAATGAAAGATATACTAGCTAATAGATTGTTTGATCATTTATTTGCTGATAATTTGGACCAATTCGTTGTGGTAAAAATATATATTAGAAACATTTTTCCTTTATCAATATATCTCATTAAAAGTTTATCAATTTACCTTTTACCAATATTGAAGGTTTAAATTTTTCCTTTTGTGACAAAAGTATGCCACTATCATTAGAGGCCATATGCAAATGATTGCTCCATCAAAGATAGATATTTTTATATATATTATAAAAGAAATAAATTTTGTAAAAATGTGTAAGAACTAGACTCTGTTAATAATTTATTATAGAAACGATAGGTGTGAGCTGGGAAAAAATTATATTAAAAACAGTAATCCGATACTAAGAGCAGTTAATATTATTTTTGTGGAAAAAGATCGTAGAATATGCAATGTACTAGAATGACTCAAATAATAATATGTATTCTAGATTTATATTATTATTTAATCAGTGAATATTAAAACAATTGTTTGTATCAATATTAGTTATTTAATCAGCACCATTATATATTCATATATATTTTTATGTAGTGTATTAATTTTGACATTATAGAGCAAACTAACTATTTCAAATTGTGGGATATGTAATATAAACATATAAACATTTGAATAAAATGGTGTAACAACTTAAGATTTGATATTTATCATTTATATACTATATTTTTAACATTATAAAGAAAGGTGTAACAGCTTAGTTAGCATTAAATTAAATAATGATACAATTAAGATTTCATTATTACTTGAAAAATAGTCCATTTTACATAAGATATTTATTATTGAGATTTTGGGATGTAGTGCAAGCCCTTATCTAAATTCCACCAAATGTTTTTTAATAACTTTGAAGTAATTCTTAATCGGGTTTACTGTTCTGTACCTGTATATTTGGGTTGTTTATTAGGTTGGGCCAGAAAAAAAAGAAAAAAAAAAGAGAGTATTTGAAAAAGTCCTTTTGATAAGTTGTATGCATTAGAAACTATCATACATAAAATATTGGCCCGATTGAATGACACCTAAGTGGTGCACTATCGCTTCAAAGTTTTTAAAATATTTTAGTTTTTATTTACTTATTAGCATCTATTTGCTCTTTGCTGACATATTATTTGATTACAGAAAGAAAAAAAAAATTAAAAAGTAATTATATATTGAGGTAAGTCGGTATATACATAATACTTATGTGTACCATTGAGTTATTCCAAGGATATTAGGAGCTTCATAACACTAATTTCTCTATTTTTGGAAAAACTCAATGGTACATATATGTATGTACCGACTTATCTTAATGTATAATTAACTTTTATTAGTTTTTTTTTTGTTTTTTTTCTTCTTCTTCCTGTAATCAAATAATATGTCAGTAAAGAGCAAATAGATGCAAGTGAATAAAAATAACTAAAATATTTTTAAAAAATTGAATTATAAAACATTTCTTAACAATAGTGTTTTTAAAGCTTTGAAGCGATAGTGCACCACCTAGGTGTCATTCGATCCTAGGTGTCAAAATTTCGCGTATGATAGTTTCTATTGCATACACAAGTTTTACGAGGTAGGACTTTTTCAAATTCATTTTTTTTTTTCCGGCCCACCCTATTGTTTATATCCTTGTATGAAAAGGTATTTTTGTTTTCCCATTGAATTTTAGCCACTTTTACTGACATTTCATTGTTCTTTATTTTTACTCTCTTATTGCGTAATTAACAACTGATTATGTGCGAAAGACTGGTTTACTTTTGGATCTTTGTTGATCTTGAGATCTCTAGTTTCTGGTAAAAACAGCTGAGGATTATAAATTTTCATCTCCTGATTATAGTTTTTAGCGAAAAACTACACCAGAAATCTACCTACCGATCTAGTGTGAATAAAGTTATTAAGATCTTTTGCAATCAGTAACTTGTTTCTTTTTGGAGAGAATCCTTTATTTCTTAGTGGAACAAACCGTCATAATCAAGTTATCATTTAATAAGTACCGATGTGTAATAATACCACCATAAAATTGATAGTTTATGTTCATTACAAAGGCCTTTGGATCAGTGTAATTAAGTAGTTATACTCACAAATCTAGTTTGAAACCTTAAAATACCTACTTATCTGGTAATGGTTTGAATTCCAGAGAGGCTAGACATGTTTTGAGCTCATTATAATATCAAATTTTTGAGTTGTTTCACTATTTACAATAAATATTAATTAAAATGTTGTTCTTACACTGTTTTTACCCAGTATTAAATATAAATTATTCATCTACTCCGATGAGTATGAACACAATTCAGTAGTTAGAGAAAATTAAATAAAATTTAAATTACATTTTTAGTATAATTTTTTCGTAAAAAATACTAAGTTCTGATGACAGGAGGATTGTGTATTTTAATATTTCCTATATTTTTCATAAGCAATTAAAAATTTAAATGTCTACTTTGGTTTACTATATTCTCATGCATAATTTCACTACTGAGAAGTTCGTATTAACATCCAACCTTCTTTGCCAGTATCTAACTCTTATAATTGAAAGCAGTGATATCTAATAAGAAATATGTTCCCTGTAATTTGAATTCTGTTGTTTTTTCTATTTAAAAAAAATAGAATTTTAAGAATATTTACTATACTTTTCTCTTACAAAAGTAATAATTTATAATATGAATATGGTTTATCAGTTTAAACATTTTTTTATTTTCTCAGGATGGGGGAAAACAATTTCCTGCAATTGCAAATACATTCATATTTGTACAGTAATAAACATAATTTTTTTTTTTTTTTAAACTTTTTAAAATTCTATTTTTTCAATTTTATTGCAGATTTTTCTTCCATTCTTTTTGTTTACGAATTTAAATTCTGAGGAAATGTGCTTTTAAAGCTGTACTACTCTGCTGGACTGGAACATCAGATCGATCTCAATTTTCAATTCTATGTCCCAGTTTTTTTATAGCATATATAAAAATTATGCTCAGTTTCATTGAAATATAAACAATAAATTTATATTTTTTAAATAAAAGCTATTCTGATGAAAATGAGCTTAAAGTTACCAAATAAATGTGGCCTTTTTTCAATTATGGTCAATTTTAAACTACACTCTCCAGCCTAGCTCTTATCTTCTAAAGCTTTATCTTTAGACCAGTCTATCTTTTACGAACTCTTGAAACTAATTATCCAATGACTGGTGCTAATTTTTTTAACAATTAATGCTGGCACTAAACAACAATTAATCTTATCATAATTTTTGTCTCATTAAAGTGTTCTTTGAAATGTATTCACCTTAATTCACGCTGTTTTTTGTACACAAAACTGATCAATTTTATAAACAAAAAAAAAACCTCTTGATCAGTTCTTGTTATTATTCACCTTCTTTTCAATCCTTTATTAACTAATGAAGTAAAATTAAATAAATAAAATTTTAAACCCCTTTTTATCTTAATACTATATAAACAATATGTTAATGTGTGATTTGAGTATTTAGAAAGTATCTCCTTTTTCATCCCCCAATATATTAAATACATTGAATGTTTAATTTTATCACAATGCTTTAAAGCATCTAATGTTTAAAAAAAAGTAAAAATTAAAAAAAAAAAAATATTACAGGGTTCGTTAGACTACTCAAAAATAACATTATTAGATTGTTTTTTGTATGCTCCATTATATTAAAAAAAAGTTATACCTACTTATAATTAGGTACATGTAACCGTTGATGTTTTTGTTTTTTATTTAGTTATAAGGCGCAAAGCAATGTTTAATTAATGTATGTGTGATAGTACATTTGTTTCATATAATATTTACACACACAAAAAAAACACTATACTTTTTCGAATTCTTCAATGTCAATTATTTCTCATTGTATTTTCATAAATGAAAAAAAGGTAGATGTTGCCTTGTTTGTAATTGTTTCAGAAAAATTGTAATTTCAAATGCTCATCAATTGTTGGACCTAATTGTTAAATCAAGAAAATACCGGTGAAATATTGTACCTAGATTTAACAAATAGCTTTGTTGCCTTCAAAAACAAAATTATGAACTAGTGAATAAAAAGAAATTAAATGTCAACATTTATTTATTGTTGTATTAGTTTTTAAGAACATGCTTGCTAAAAAACCAAATAAAAAAAGATATAGTTACTCAGGGAATTTATATAAATATTTTTATGTCTGCCCTTTTTCATTGTTAAAAGAAAGTATAAGTCCAAGAGCAAAGGGCAAGAATCAGCTGCATTCGGTATACTTATGGTTCCTGCAATCTTGTCCCTTTCATCCCACATTTTTATCCTCATACCTATTTTGGTATGTAAAGTAACAAATCAACTTCCTTGTAGATCCAAAACAAATCAAGGAATTTTAAAGCACCTTAATTGATTTATAAAGAATACTGCTATACAATAAATTTAATTTTATAAATAAATATCCTAGCTCCTGTTTCTGGCCACGTTTACAAAGATTAAATGTGATAAATGATAGTAGGCTTAGAAAAAGAGATTCTACTGAATTTATTAAATATTGTTGAGCATATTCAATCCCTGTTATTTCATGCAGTTCTGTGATCTTGGTAAGGCTAGTCGTAAAAATTTGATTAGCAGCTTTTTCAAAATAAAACTCCAAGCAGCGCTTGCAATAAAATCAGTCGAATGGCTACTTTATAAATTACTAGCCGTTGGCCCAATAAAATATGGTCAAAAAATTTAAATAGATATTTACTGTTTAAATAGTAAGTTTTATGCTAGTAGCTTCAATGCAAGGAGGTGGCTCAGTGGTAGAGGACCCACCTCATGTGTTGGAAGTCACTGGTTCAATCCCAGCTTATGGCGCATCAATTTTTAACCTTATAAATCATTATAACGAGGTGAGTCGTTGCCGTCGCCCGTTGTCGGGACACTACTCGATTATATAAAAGATTATTAATTTATTTTGCGAGGAAAGTTTTGAATCCCTCGATAAAATAGGAAAAATGTGCTTGTCAATTAGAAGCTGAATGTGTGTTGTAAAAGTAAGTTTCCTATCCAACAATACTGATAGCCCAGTCAAATTAGCCAAAATAGGAGAAAAAAATCCCGAAGTTTTGAAACTTGGCAGAGTTGTTGATTTGAGTGTCCTGTACAACATACTAAAAGTCCCCGAGGGTGGGGGGCGAGCGCGAGGTGGGGGGGCCCCCTGAAGGGCCATTTTTTCAGTTTTTCTTAATTATCTTCGAAAATATTGAGTTTAGCGAAAAACTAGTTATGTACAAAATTAAACTAGAGTAAATTC
>KZ651390.1:227412-243434 GCA_001010745.2 Gerris buenoi
GTAGTTCTTTTAGCGGCACTCAGATCAATGGGGACTTTTGACATTTAGTTTAGAACCGCAATGTTAAGGTTCATGCCAAAATTCAGCTTTCCCCTAATTTTTCCGAAGATTAACCTTTTTTAGTCTAATTGGACTGGACTATAAGTGGTTTAGCAACGTTGGCGATTGAAAACCAACTTCTTAACACTATCGATACTGATTCGATTTTAAAAAGACTTAGCCAATCTAAAAGCCAGAAAAATGTGTTTTTAAATGTTTTATTGTAAATGTTCTAAAATTAATTGTCATTAATTAAAATACAGTACAAGTACAGGATAATAGCAAATGATGTTCCTGATTTCAAATGAAAATATTACTGGATAAATATGTTTTAAGACCATATTTGTTGAACCACTTGAAAGAAAAATTCAATCCCATTGATCGTGTAGGGTGGCCTTATAGTTTTGTTTTGGTGTGGGTAAGTATCAGGTGTTTGTTAAGTCAATTGTCAGTGCTGTGTAATGACTAAATACGACAGTAAAGCATTTTGTGTGCTGGATTATCACATTAACCAATCAATCATTTATTAGTGTGAAACTTCACTTTAGAACCGGATTTAATGAAGAACCTCCTAGCATTCACGCTATTCGCATGAGGTACTTAGATTTAAAAANTTAATGAAATTTGGGTGGTAGGTCATACTTAGCCCATTGTTGGTCCCATATAAGTTCCAACCTTCTGCGCGTATTTGTTTATCTTCCACATGCGCACAAACATACATTTATTTACAACTATAGCTTCAAAAGTACTAATCAGATTTGAATGAAACTTTTATAGTTTATGGAAAGTAGCCCGCAGATAGCTCCAGTTTAATAGAACCGTATCCGCTCTTTAACTCTTGCTAAATTGATACTTTAATTCGTGTAAAAAATCAAAACAATTTTGACAGATGGAAAAAAAGCGGGGGAAACAATTAAACCGCAATTAGACAATAAAATTTTAAAAAATCAATAAAGTACGTGGGTAGAATGCGAGGAAGCTATGTGCCACACCAATTGGCAGTCTATTTTTATTACAACAAAAATTATTTATTATCAACGTCTCCATTGATAATAATCGAGTTAAGATCGGACTTTGAAGTCTAAATTCGGGACAATCTCAGTAAACCCCTAGCGACCATAAACGAGGGTCATTTGAGGTATCTCATTTTTTGTACAGGTATCATCTGCAAAACGCTCCTTATTGAGAATCGTAATTATTGAGTTACTGTTACTAGTATAACTAAGTTTCACAAAATCTTGGCTACTTCATTGTGTCAATGGCATTAATAAATTGACACAACAAGGAAAAAAGTTATCACTTATACCTAAATACCTCTCGATTCAAAAATAAATTAAAAATATGTATACAATTATGAGTATCTAATAAATGAATGATATATGTATACAATAAATCATTTAAGATGGTTAAGTTTTAAGATGTTTAAGAACGGTTTAAAGAAATAGCCTAGTGCTATAGTGCAAACTTTGTACAATGTATACCTACATCCAGATACCATTAAAAACTATTACTCCTGTCAGTTAGAACTCCCGTATAACATATATTTATAGTCGATATTGCGATAAAAACCACTTTGCTAGCCCGAGTCCCTTATCGAGGAAACTGCACTTAACCAGTTATGCAGTTGCTCGGACAAGAAAAGATCCGGGTTCACGTCCCTTTCGTGGAAGTTGTGTTTTTTCTTTATCGCGTTTTCGATTAAAATTCGCCGCAAGATTTATGATAAATTCGTATAAGGTATTATATGTGTGTTTATATTATATTATGCATAAATTTTGAAGTGTGTTGTTTTGAAAGTTCGCCACAGGGTTTTGCCGCTAAATTTCTGCTTAAAAGGCAGTGTTAGCCTGTGCCCTCTTTTGGTGTTACAGTTTATTTATCGATTAAAAATTAACAGAAGTGCATTCACTGTTTCTGTTTTCCAGTTTAGACCTTACTTTATAGATAAGGCCGTGAGTGTTCTTCTTAATGGGCCACCAGACCCAAAACAAAATAGTCCCCAGAATCGTAGAGTTTTAAATTTTTTAAATGCCTTTTTACTTTTCTGAATTTTAAGTAGACACCTATCTACTGCTCATTTTTGTAGAAACAGGCGCTCATTGATATCAATTTGCATGAGCCAGAAATTAAATCAAAACTATTAAAGATGTAGCCATTACACTTGGATTTTTATTCAAATAATAATTCAGTGTAAAGAATATTTGTTAGAAATATTCATTATTAGAAAAACGTCCCATCAAGTGAACTTGCTAGCAAGCTATACTGAAAGGGTTTCTTCGGTCATAAAAATTAATTCATATACGTCGGTCATATACGTTTTATTGTTTCATATTTTTTAAAAGTATACTAGCCGGGAAAACATCCCTCAAACTAGAGTTAAAAAAATTGCCAAATTGCAAGAAACCTCTATACTGTTCTGTCGAAAACAACTACATCCGCCCTTACGTTCCACGAAAGTACAGACACGAGGTATTTAAAACAATACATAATCTTTCACATCCTGGGCAACGAATGTCATCAAGGATGGTTCGACAGCGATTCGTCTGGCCCAGCATAAATAAAGATTGTGCATCGTGGTCTAAAACATGTCAAGCTTGCCAGCGATCCAAAGTCCATCGACATACTAAAGCACCTATTTCAAGTTTCCCACCAGATACCCAACGCTTCTCTACTGTCCATATTGACATTGTGGGGCCTTTACCATCTTGTCAAGGATATCGTTACCTAGTAACTTGCATTGATCGTTTCACAAGATGGCCTGAAGCAATCCCTGTTTCCGACATAACTGCCGAAACAGTGGGTTATGCATTTTACGCCAACTGGATAGCCCGCTTCGGTGTCCCTTGCACGATCATCAGCGATCAAGGAAAACAATTTGAATCAAGTCTATTCCAGCAGCTAACTAGAATATTCGGCGCGCGTAAAATAAGAACGACCGCCTATCATCCTCAAGGTAATGGCATGGTTGAACGAGTACACCGTCAATTGAAAGCAGCCCTTAAGTGTCACGAAGGAAAAAGTTGGCTTGACGCTCTACCAATGGTCTTACTTGGGATGAGAGCAGCACTTAAAGAAGATATAGATGCCTGCCCTGCCGAACTAGTGTACGGTACCGCCTTACGATTACCGGGAGAATTGCTGACGACTCACAAATTTAGTCATACAGAAAACGAGTTCGCGATACGACTAAAAGCAGCAATGGAGAAACTCAGACCATGTCCAGCATCCCAGCACACTAAAAATAAACCATTTGTCCACAAGGATTTAAAGTCTTGTTCGCACGTTTTCCTACGTGATGACACTGTACGCAAGCCATTGCAACAGCCATACACCGGTTCATATGCAGTAAAAAAAAGAAACAATAAAACCTTTACACTCATAATAGGCTCAAAAGAAAAAGCCGTGTCTACGTACAGACTCAAACCTGCGTACACAGTCGATGAAACCGAAGATGTTAAAGAAACATTTCGAAAGAATAAGAATGTACGCTTTCAGCCAACTGAAACTTTACTCAAGTAGGAAGGGGGGATCCCTGTGGGCTCCAACCGCCCAAGTATTTATTTATATTAATTTATTTTATGTATTTTAGTTTTGACATAGATCAAAACATATTATTGACAAATCAATAAAATAGTGATTTTTCTTTTCCTCTTATAAAATCGTTATATCATATATTATATAGTGTAATGCCTATAGATTGATAGATATTTATGATCTTCTATTAAACCTATAAAATAATAGACTAATAAAAAATTCGCCACTGAATCGGGCTGGTATAGTTTTTAATAGTTTTAATTTCATCGGCAAAAATCCGGGCCTAGCCGGCAATTGGGCCGGTATAGTTTTTAAAAGTTTAAGTTACATCAACAATAATCCGGGCCAGGCCGGCAATTGGTCCTACTTATTTTATGTTTCCCTAATTTGATTGCATCGGAAAAAATACGAACCCAGCCAACAGTCGGGCCGGTATGGTGTTTAATGAATTTAATTTCATCGGCAAAATCCGGGCCGAGCGCATTTGAAGTAATTAAGTGTGTACATAGACACTAATATAATACTTAATTAATTCCTTTTATTGGATAATATTTTTACATTACTGTGTTTGTTTGGTTTTAAATGTATGGCGGGTCCAAGTTATGTAATCATTTCGGGGGGGTCAGGGCCCCCCCCCCCCCCCACCCCTGCGTAAGTCCCTGCTTGTATGTGTGTTTGCTATCTTAATGCTTAGTGCTGAATGTAAGTTCTGCAACAGATCTCTGGTCCAGATAGAAGTTATAAATCCTTGATTCTGCTCTCCTACATTTACATCAATAAAACGGCCACATGATTAATTTATTTTGATGGTTCTAAGAACAACACAATTTATGAATATCGCAATTAATGATGTGAACTGTAAAATAGTATTGTTGATTTCCAAGAATTATTTAGAATTCAATCGTTTCTCAGTGAGTCATAACAAGTTTGTTAGAATATAGTCCATTTATTTATTAATTCTTTGAGTCAAGATTAATTGAGATAAATAATTCTCATCAAGTCAATTTTTATTGAAATTTTAAACTGAGAGGATTCTCAAAAGAAATATAAACTGCCAAATAGTGTGGATTCCTCGCATTCTATCACGTATTTTATTGATTTTATGCTTTTACAACCCTTTATCCCTATTGTATTTAATTGTTTCCCCTCGATTTTTAATCTGTCAAAATTGTTTCGATTTTTTACATGAATTAAAAGTATCAGTTATTAATTCAGCAAAATTTAAGGAGCTCTAGGGTTGAAATAAATCTGGGGCTATCTGCGGGTTACTTTCGAAACTATAAAAGTTTCATACAAATAAGATAAGATCTTTTGAAGCTATAGGTGTAAATAAATGTATGTTTGTGGGCATGGGAAAGAGAAACAAATGAGCCAGAAGGTTGAAACTTATATGGGACCAACAATGAGCTAATTGTGACCTATTATACAAATTTAATTAAAATCGGACATTATGTTAGTTCGCAAAAATTGACAGCAAGACAGACAGGCAAAGAACCACAAATGTTCCCTGATGTCTGAAATGGATTTCTACCTTGGAATTTTTGAAATGGGAGACATAAAATATTTTCGTCCTTCAGAACGATCACATAGCTACCGTTACCTTCGGTAAGCTCGGAAGCAAAACTATTAATTAATTACCTTAAATT
This sequence comes from Gerris buenoi, assembly GCA_001010745.2. NCBI lineage: Eukaryota > Metazoa > Arthropoda > Insecta > Hemiptera > Gerridae > Gerris > Gerris buenoi. The sequence goes on from KZ651390.1 coordinate 232,632, forward strand.
GCTTTCAACCTATTAATAGGTCATCGGTGTCTAAGAGGTGTTAAGTAAATTTGTCGGCTCTTATTATACGGCTAAGAGTCAAACTTAAATAAAGTTACTTTTAGTCTCACAAGAAAGAATTGGTCGAATCCTATGTGAAGAGCACATACATTTTTGTCTTGTAGTTAATATACTTTTTGCCATAGCTATATGGTTTACATAAAAGCGAGCTTATTAGTTAGGATTAGTCGATTAGTGTTATTCTAGTTGCGAATGTTGCATTGGTAAAAATATTTTTAGCAATAATTGGCATTAATTATTTTTAATTTAAAATGTTAATGTTCAATTAGTATTTTATAATTATTTTGAACCTTGCACTAGAATAAGTTGTGACAATTATCAACGAAGTAAAATAAAAAGTTCTCAACAAGATGATTTTTTAACCTATTAATTACATAATAAATGACTATGTTGATTATAGCGTTAGCTATTGTTTACTTATTCGTTATACGATTCTTTGGTGGGAGCATGCACTACCACATACCATATTTATGGTAGTTCTATAGAATTATGAGCATCGTTTTGCAAAATATTTACTGTTTTCATCTTTATTAAACGATTTATTTATAAGAAAGCATAGATTTAATTACTAAATGGATGTAACAGTGAAGCGGAACGCAACGCTTAATACTGATTTATACTTTATTAAAAACTTGTTGGTCAATTTATTTCTGATTAAGGTAATTAGGCTATATTTATAACATTATAAAATTATTAAATCGTTTAATAAAATTATTATTTAAGCTCTTGATTGTTTTGGATATTATGAATAAATTATGTGGTAGTTAGAGTTAGGCCACTCTCTACTAGTTACTAGAGGCATCATAATTAGCCAGATCTTCCGGTGAAGATACGCCCGTTTCAAAAGATGTGAAGTCATACGTAACAAATACTAAAAGATCTTAAGCATTATAATAAATAGATTAACTTAAAGAAGAAATTAAGTGAGATAGTTCAGTTTAATTTAACCTATTCAACGTTCAAAGTTTTTTTTTTTTTTTTTTTTTTTTTTTCATGTCAAACTTAAAATATGTATTTTTGAAGATATAGGTGCAAATAAATGTATGTTTGAGCGCCTGTGACAGAGAAACAAATGGGCACAGAAGGTTGAACCTTACATTTATATGTAACCAGCAATAGGCTAAAAAAAGTGGGGGGGGAGGTNAAACCACTTATTAGGTGCCAATCACTAGGAATCTCATGCCACTATACTCTGAGAATCCTCTGTAAGCAGCGAACGCTTGCAGATTTTTTTATACTATTACTTTTTTAAGGGGTAAAATCGATGATTTTGCGTGTCTGGTTTTTGCATTGTTACAAAAATCTTTCGATCACAAAACGTCGGTCCCTTTTCAGTAACAATGGATATACACGTAACACGTAAACTCATTTAAACCACCAGCTTACTGAAAGCTTACTGTTCGTAACTATTTTATATTAAATTTCTTGCATTTTTCTCTTTAAATCAATTTTTCTCAACAACCCTTAATCTTATTGATATCTTTGTTTTAGTCAAAACTCCCTCTAATCATTATTTTATCTTATATATAAAGTAAGATAATGATTATTTCAAATTCTTTAAAAAAATATGCATTAGATTATATACATATACATTATTATAGGTTTATAACAAGATAGAAGATATTAACACCTAAAAAGAATTTTGCTTGAGGGCTTAAAGTTTTACACGAAGGATAATGAGGTGTTTTTTAAACAGTTTAAATGAGTTCCATGCACCAGTGAAAACACTATATACCTACTTTTAATTAGATTCATTTTTCCCCAATTAAGCAACTTCAGTTAGTACATAGACTGTTTAGGGCATTTGTTTAATTAGTTTTTACAATAATTTTTTTTTATCGATGAAAATTGTGTACTTACTAAACACATTTTTAAATAGTACGAGTATAAATAAATAACTGTGTTGAATTCAAGTAATAAAAAGTTAAACGAAATTATGAAGTTTCTATTAAATCAGGAAATTGGCTAATATTGCAAATAAGTGTAGGTACTTATATAGCTGCTTTTTTATACATTGTTAGTTAAAAGCTATCAACACCGTTTTTGAAGACCATATGAGTATTTTAATCGATCGGTGCTGCCCTCTGAGGTGGTTTCGGCTGAGGTCGGCGGCTGGTAGCTGAGGCCGACCCTAGAACGCCCACATAATCACCAGTTCTTATGATTATTAACATTACACCCAAAACCCCATTACGTAAAGGGGAAAATTGTGAGTTTGTTTATAAGAGGATTCAAACCTGCCCAATTACCTCCCTCCTCTATCTTTCTCTCCCTCTCTCTCTCTTACAGTTCAGCCTTAATTGCTTTTGGGCATTGGCAGGCTATATATATATATATATATATATATATAGCCTGCCAATGCCCAAAAGCAATTAAGGCTGAACTGTAAGAGAGAGAGAGGGAGAGAAAGATAGAGGAGGGAGGTAATTGGGCAGGTTTGAATCCTCTTATAAACAAACTCACAATTTTCCCCTTTACGTAATGGGGTTTTGGGTGTAATGTTAATAATCATAAGAACTGGTGATTATGTGGGCGTTCTAGGGTCGGCCTCAGCTACCAGCCGCCGACCTCAGCCGAAACCACCTCAGAGGGCAGCACCGATCGATTAAAATACTCATATGGTCTTCAAAAACGGTGTTGATAGCTTTTAACTAACAATGTATAAAAAAGCAGCTATATAAGTACCTACACTTATTTGCAATATTAGCCAATTTCCTGATTTAATAGAAACTTCATAATTTCGTTTAACTTTTTATTACTTGAATTCAACACAGTTATTTATTTATACTCGTACTATTTAAAAATGTGTTTAGTAAGTACACAATTTTCATCGATAAAAAAAAATTATTGTAAAAACTAATTAAACAAATGCCCTAAACAGTCTATGTACTAACTGAAGTTGCTTAATTGGGGAAAAATGAATCTAATTAAAAGTAGGTATATAGTGTTTTCACTGGTGCATGGAACTCATTTAAACTGTTTAAAAAACACCTCATTATCCTTCGTGTAAAACTTTAAGCCCTCAAGCAAAATTCTTTTTAGGTGTTAATATCTTCTATCTTGTTATAAACCTATAATAATGTATATGTATATAATCTAATGCATATTTTTTTAAAGAATTTGAAATAATCATTATCTTACTTTATATATAAGATAAAATAATGATTAGAGGGAGTTTTGACTAAAACAAAGATATCAATAAGATTAAGGGTTGTTGAGAAAAATTGATTTAAAGAGAAAAATGCAAGAAATTTAATATAAAATAGTTACGAACAGTAAGCTTTCAGTAAGCTGGTGGTTTAAATGAGTTTACGTGTTACGTATATATCCATTGTTACTGAAAAGGGACCGACGTTTTGTGATCGAAAGATTTTTGTAACAATGCAAAAACCAGACACGCAAAATCATCGATTTTACCCCTTAAAAAAGTAATAGTATAAAAAAATCTGCAAGCGTTCGCTGCTTACAGAGGATTCTCAGAGTATAGTGGCATGAGATTCCTAGTGATTGGCACCTAATAAATGGTTTGGTCAAGTTGACATAGAGAGCATACAAACACCCATAATAGAGAGTATAACTGGAATGATAATAGTTTACAAAAGAAACGGAACAAGACTTCAGAGCTAGGTGGATGCTACACAAGGTTGTTTTGCCGATCTTTGTTGGAACTTTGAAGGAAGGCAGCCTCTTCCGTTTAGAGGGACAACGTACTACTTGGAATGGAACAAAAGTGTGATGAGAGAATGCAAGTTAAAGCAGAAGAAGGTGAAACTGTACGAACTTTTGTGACACAGCCAACACAACAAAATATAGTCCGAGGGGAATCCTTTTGCTGAATACTACATAATACATCCTTTAGCACATAATATATTCCTGTCCACATATATGAGCTCTTGCATCGTTCCACGATGATGATTATTTGATTGAGCCACCACGAAATCCATCTTGTTCAGAAAGGGATTGACTAACCCCCTTTTACCCTAAATTATTTTATTAAGAATGACTCTAGAACTACGTAATTCATAACATCTTTCAGTCTTAAATGTAAAATTCAGACAAGTCATGAGTTAATAATAAATCCAAAATGTATAGAAGAAATAAAAATAGAACTTATTCTTTCTTGACAATAAAAAAAATTAAAAAAAAAAAAAAAAAAAAAAAAAAAAATACTTTCTTCATCCTCCTTACCATTAATGAAATTTAAATCGAATCGAACTTCAATAATGATATATAAACGATTAATGGAGAAAAAGATCATATCGAAATGAAGAATACAAATTCCAAAAACGAATACAAAGTTAATCTAAAGTTTGTAAAGGGTTCTTTTTTATTTTCAGAAATAAGACACAAGATGTTAGATTAAAAGGTTTTTTTTTATAATTCCACGAGTTCAAGTGTAAAAGAGATGTTAAAAAGAAAGAACCACAACAAGAATTATTATAAGTGAAAAAGAGATAACAAGATATTGCTTTCCCGTTATAATAATGAATCCTTGACTTTTTTCCAACATCTTCAACATTCAGAAGAAGTAAATGTAGATTTTTATTAAAAGATATTTAACTTTGGGGTCAAGAATCTTAAGATTAGATTAAGTAAAAGAGTCTAAAAAATTTCGTAATATTTTTTTCCCCCAACAACACATTCTTCTGTCTTAAAAAGGGAAATTTTGTTTGAAGATAATATCCATACTGTGTTAGGCTTAAGGTTAAATTAAACTGATATAAAACCACTTTTGTATTTTAATTTCAAATTACTTATTATAAAATAGTTCAATACTTAGAAAATCAGTCCAAAAACTCCAGACAACATTTTCTCAAGTACACGTAACGGTATTGAATTTAAATTCCAAAATTCCAGAAATATCACAAAAATGTAATGATAAATAGTTATTACATTTTAAGATGCGATGCTTTCTGTTAAAGTACTTTACGCGTCTAGTTCGCGGAAAGTAGCATTTCGCATGTGAGTGTGGAATTTGCACCCGAGAGACAGCGATGGTAGTAAAACCACACGAGCCAAGCAAAATTCAGTTTTCGCACGAGTTGCGTACCGTACTTTAATTCTACGATTGTTGGATTTTAATCATAAATACAGAAAAAAATAATAAACTTCCTGTAAGCTCGTATTTCTCTTTTGATAAAGATAACATTAATTCATTAGTTGTATTTTGTGCCGAATTATTTATTTCGGGAGGCGTATTATTGTCCTCATTTTCTTTATAATTATAATGCCATAAATCAATAATTGTTTTTCACTTAAAACTCGATATAAACAGTTACTTTATTAAACAAACAGCAAATTAGTTAAGTTAAATGTAAACAAATTTGCAAAAAATAATCAAGCCTCTAAATATAGAGGCTTCATGCAAAAATTTAACTAGGTAGGTAAAAAACTCATCAATATATTTTAACTGATGCCACCCTTATACCCCTACATATACGAAAATTAATTCTAGTTCTTGTTATTTGAATTGACAATTTAAATGTGTTAAATTTAATTGGACAAAAAAAAATTGGATCCAAAATTAATTTTTAAGCAAAATTACATAAAATACTCGTACAAACTTTTTATTATGCAATACTAAGTATACATAAAATGTATACATAATATCATATATTTTCTGATTATATAAGACCTAATTCTACAAACACAGTAGGTACTGTACAGTACAATGCTTCACTTTTCTGATACCACTGAAATACATACAATGAATATGTCATAAAGATGGATGTATTGTGCTTTCTATCTTACGGTTTTTAATTTTTATAATATTTTTTTATCGTTAAGTATTAATTAAAGGAATATTAAAATATATAGGCAAAGGATGTATAAATATTAATTTTTGGAAGACGTATACCAGCATAATGCATGAGTTATGTTATATTTTAGCACAAAACAACCATTTAAAGGAGGCAATTTAAATAAATTACTCAATCAATTAGTAGAGTAATAAATATGTTTAAAATATTAAATGTGAGATCGGCGTTGCCGAGTGGTTGGCGTATTCACGACTCGGCTGAAACCTACGTCTAAACACTTATACCTATATATCTGGTGAGTTCGAGTCCCAGAGAGGTGGGACATGTATTAGATTGAGATCACATCGAGTAGATGAGTAAAATAGCCGGATATCTCGTCCTGTAATTACCTAATTATATGTTGTTGGGGACTTATAAGAAACAGCAAAATATAAATAAAATAAATGTAAAACTCGTACTCTATTTATAACTTCGTGCTAGGCTTCCGCGCATTGACGCGTAATAAAGAGCTAGGTTTTCCGGTGTAATCTGAGTCAGGCAAACGGGTTAAAATCCGACGTTTCGTTTTGACTACTGTAAGCATCTTCAGGAGTGAGGTGCATCGTGATGTTTACTGTTTACTTGAGTGTATTTTGTTGTTGCTTCAAGTAAACATGACGATACACCACACCCCTGAAAATACTTCCAGCAATGGAAGCGAAACGTCAGATTTCACCGGAAAAATAAAGCTATATATTTATAAAGTTAAAAGAGAAGGCCACGCAGAAAAAAGAACAATAAGGAAACAGATGGTAAAATCCTTAGAAAGCTGTAGCATTAAAATATTTCGGTAAATACTTTAAGAGAGCTTAAGGAAAAAAGGAGTTTTTTCCAGTTTCTCGTTTTAAAAAGTCAAAAGAGCGGCTTAAAATATCAACTAATACAACTTAAAGAGTCTTCTCGCAGAATTCTGGAAAAACAGGTTAAGTTACTTTGCCATGTGTTGAGGCGAGATCAGGGCCGTTATTATTATTAATAAAAATTAATCGCAATAAAATAATTAGGGTAGGATATAAGATATAAGAGGAGGGGAGTTTAGTGACATCTTTAGCGGCCATTTTATCCCTTCTACTGCTGAAGGATCAGAGGTGATTCTGGTTTCTCTGTTTTCAATTATTGGACGAGAGAGGGGTGGTGTCCCAGTGCGCCTCGACTCTGAGCTAGGGTATCACGAGGCTCTCTTTAACAGGGATGTGGATACGTGAGGTGAATACAGATGAAAAGGTAATGCTGATGCGGGACGTGGGCGGTGACCTCTGCACACCAATCCAATCGACTTTATAAACCTTAAAAAAAATAATAATGGAAGAAATACCTTCCTGATGCATCATGCAAATTATCACCCCAAGAAAAAGGAATTCTTAAGTAAAGTCGTGTTTTTATGCAAGTTAGAAAGAAGTAAGTTCTGGCTTTTACATGTGAATTTATATGTACCGTTCAATTGTTCAGAAGTAAATTGATTCTTATATTTCTACAAAGCATACGATTTTACTCATGTTCTCATATTAAATACCTCTGACTATAAAACTCCAGACGCACCATGGAATCTGTCACGAAGCTTATATTATAGATTCTTCTAAACATTAAAATAATTTGAACTATGCGAAATGCTTCGTTTAAAATATGAAATAGTGACTTAGTTCTTTATAGTTACAACGAACAACAATTTGAATAGTTCCTTTTGGGATTTACTCCCAATCCTTCAGAACTAAAACCAATAAAAAGGTTAGTGTCAAGAAGGGCCTTCTATTTCTATATTTGTATACTATGTAATCTATGTAGATGTTATCAATCTCATTCTGGATTTTAATAATGGCATCTGGGTGCACCTGTGGCCTAACTTTGACAATTGGACACGAAATCCAAATTTCATCAAAATTGGACATTTACTTATAGTGCATTACTTAAAAAATTACTTAAAATGCGGTTGTTCGTAAACATGTTGACAGACAAAAACGGAAAGTATATAAATAAAAAATCAATCAATTAAAAGTAAAACATCAGTTATTAAACCGTATCAGCAATATAATTGAATGCTGTGTCAGTGGTTATAAATTTGCCATGTTTTTTTAATGTTTTCTTGTTTGCTTAAACGATTGATACTTGTATTATTAAATAACTCATAAATGTGAACACGATGAAAATAAAGACGAATAAAACACAAGTTGTTAAATCTAAACCTTAAATATATATTTATCTAATCACAATTTACATACATAAAAATCACGCGATCGTTTCAGTCTTTCGACTATCTTCAGCGACACTTAATATATAGACTAAATTGTTACAACAATTATAAAATGTTCAATATCTATAGATGATAAATAAAAATGGAGTCTACAAAAAAAATATTTAGCAAGGTGTTGGATTGTAAAGGTGTGGACGTACAAATATTGTATTGAGGCTTGGCCAAAATTGAGTTGTTTAGATAGGTTGCTTTCATTGAAACATTCTAGATACTAGACCAGGGGTGTTTTAACGCTCAGTGGATCTCTAAGTTCTGTAATGGATCTTTAGTTTTTTTTTTACCTTTTCCACAAACGTGGACTAGTTCATAACTCATAGCTATATATTTGGTAAACATATGATTGACATCTATTAAATGGTTAGCGAAACTGGATGTGTTAGTTCTTTTAGTCCAGGCTATTTTTTTCCCACAAGTTAGTCTATTTATAAGTGTCACTAAAAATGGTCGAAAGACTAAAACGGTCGTTTGATTGCTATATATGTATATGTAAATTGTGGTCAGAAAAAATGTTTACAAGATAGAAAGAATATTTTATATACTATGTTTTTAAATTTTCTGTCATAAATCATACATTTGAAACCCGTCAAAATGAAGATCGTAAACATGCCTCATGTCAAAACAAATAAAATAACTTGCGGATTTTTTCCGAACTAACNCGATGTTATAGAGGTTTAAAGTTCCGAACGAACGTACGTACATACATACATACGTACACACAGACATAAGGCATACATGTATATGAAACGGATTTCTATGATACCCCCGGGATCTGACCTATCCTTCATAGAGATCTCGGAATCACGTTTTGGAGGGTATCACCACACTTCCATTTTCATGGAAGTAAAAATGGTCGAAAGACTAAACGGTCGTCTGAATGTTAGGTATATATTGTAAATTGTGGTCAGAAAAATATTACACTACTTAGATTAAACTACTTGTGCTTAATTCAGGTGTTAATTTATCATTATGTTCGATTACCACAAAATATCGGTCAATACAACCATTCTTTTATTTTTTATTTATAGAGCACATTTATAACATTTTATTGTTCACAAAAGAAAGTAAAGTAAAAGTAAACTTAGGATAGATAAGGAAGGAAAAGAATGGAGATTTAACTTAAATTGTTTTATAGCAAAAAAGGTTTAAAACGTTCCTCTCACAGCAAATTACTGTTATAGATTGCTTCAATTTATGATATAATTTAAGAGTAATCTGATTTCTTCTCTCCAACTTTATTTATTGTTTATCTATAATAAAAAAAAAAATGATTTACACGTTTTGAGGTCCCGTCTGCAGTCTGTTATCTGTTGATTGATTTTTTTTTTTATTAAAATGTTATATTTTTATACTCTTTTTTTATTTATTTATTTTTTTTTAATTACAAATTTAATCATAAAAGTCGCTTTTCCTGCAAAAATCCAGTTTTTGAGGTATTGATAAAATTTTTGATTATTTTACTAAAAATCGAAAATGAAATGTTAAACCATTTTTAACTATGTGTAATAATAAATAAATTGAATTATATATTATTTGAATTCAGTATTACTAGAGAAAGTTTTGTATTTATATTAAGTGTGTGTGTATGTGTGTAAATATGTATATGTATAACAGGTTTGAAAATGTCCCAAATAAAGGATAATACATCAGAAATGATATATATAAATATAAAAATAAACACCTAGAGACACGGCAACACAACAAGGTTATGTGTAGTCCATTTTATTTTCGGTTTTGAGAAAATTTCGCTTCTAAATGTGGACTCGCACAACATTAATTAAATAAAACACATTCCACAATGTGAATGTTTTTCCTTAAAAATCGTTCCGTTTCATACTTCGATTTGAATAATTTACCTTCATAATATTATCTTAACAAGAAAGGTTTTTCCTGAAATGTGAAAAAAATGTATATTAATTCTTTAGTTCCTTTTTTAATAATTATCTAGTACTTAATTTAAAATTACCTTTGTTTTAAGTGTTTTATATTGTATTGTTGATTTGCTGAATTCCACAATATAACTGACCTGTGTGAATAGCCGGAGTATGAGAACTCTTATATTGTATCAGGTTATGCTTTATTAATGATTTCATCTCATCAGCATATCGTTTTGTGAAGAATTCCATTTTTATCATGAGAACTATTGCCACTGTGTTTCAAAATGGAAAAATATCTTGTAAAAAGCAAGCATCTTAGAAATATGCATAGTAGCAAACATTTTTGAAACTAATGTTCTTACTAAAATGTTAGATGATTGGAAAAATTCTCAAAATATAGTTAAATGTTTGATATTTTTTTCGACTTCATTAGTGAGTCCCATACTAATAATTTTTATAAAATCAATAGAATAATACTTAATATATAAATAATACATTATAATTATTTACAGATTTAATAGTAAACCTAGAATAAGAATACTATAAATGATTAAAATTCTTTGCTAAAATGTATCATGAATTGTATGACGAAGGAATAAATGAAGTAGGAAGTAGGATAGTTTTTTTTTATCATATTCAAATAAAGCTAACTAAAAATTAAAAAAGAAAACGCTAAAAAAAGACAATAAAAACAACAAATAACAACGATATTTTACTCCATAATATGGGTTTCCAAATCAAATGCAATTTTTATCAACTACATTTTAAGTTTACCTGATATATTCTAAGAGAGGATGTAGATACTTCTATGGGTATTTTTTTT
>KZ651390.1:276330-287655 GCA_001010745.2 Gerris buenoi
TTTTTTTGTAAAAGCTGCAGTATGAGTTGAGGTGTGTTGGGTTCTTCTTGTAGTTCATCTCTCTTTTTAAACTTCCCTCGATCACCGATATAATTAAACTTGTATCTTTGAAAAATTAAAAAAGAGGCAAGGAACGAGTTTATATAAAAAAATAAACTTATTACAAAAAAGCTATTACCAAAAAAATATTAATAACTTATAAAAGTAAGGTGGGATCAAAAAAAGGTTTTACTTGTTTCTAATCTAAAAATCTCTCTATGTTAAAAAAAAACAATATTCTGCATCGTGCATGATAGGATTTATTCATGAACAATGTTGATTTTAATTATAATTCATGAATATTAGTTTGGAAATTAATTAAAGTAAACTTGCGATCACTTTATTGTGGATGTATAATTGCATTTATTATTACATACATTTATATCGAGTTTATTCGTCGTTTCAAAGTTTATATTCATCGTTAAAAAGGCTTTCAAAATTACAAGTTAAATAGTACTATAGTTGATCAAATTATCATAATTTGAAATGTTTGAAACAATACTAATATTCTAATTTTAATTGCTTTCGTTACATACAAGCTCGGAAGCATTGTGATCATTTTTTTTTTTAATGACACCAAATTTAAAAATTATAAAGACGACAGGAAAAATTATTCTTTTCTGTTTGTCGATCTCATTAGACTATATTTCCTACTCATGTGATTTCACCACGAGGAAGATCACCAAGACGCAAGGAAGATATGAGCTACAAAATTGGGATTGCGGGAATTTTTTTGTGTGTTTTGTTTTAATCTTTTGGTGGGTAAAATGGTCGTCATTTTGGAAACACGATATATTTTTGTGAACCAAATTTTAATAGCATTAAAATGATACCCAACTTCGAATTTTTAATTTTGGAGGAGGGTAAAATGGCCGCCATTTTGGAAACGCGATATATATTTGTAATCTACATTTCAATACCTTTGAAATGATACCCAACTTATAAAACCTACTAAAAAATTATAATATAAAATATTTTCCAACTACAGAAAATATAAAATTTTTCGATCTATTCGCAATTCATCGCAGATCGCAGAAATTTTGAATGTTTACGTTCGCAATCGTTTTTCTGTTTCTAGGCAAAAAAGTTTAACTTGTATACCAAATTTCAAGTCTGTAGCTTCAGTAGGTCGGGAGATATACTCCCAAGATGTGAAGGACAGACAGACGGACGGATGAACTGCCAAAAGCATGGAGTTTCTAGGATGAATGGCCTGGAAACCCTAATTAAAATTAAAATACATAATAATAACTATGAGACTAAAATTACTTCCTCAAAACTCCCGTACGTGTACCTCTAAATTATAATTCTAAAAAATTTTATCTTTAAAACCACTTGCTTCAGTTTAATTTTTTGCACCAAACTTGATAAATTTATCTTTAAATTGTTTTAGAAATAAAAAACGAAAACCAATTCTGGCGGCAATCTTTAAAGGGCTGTAGCGCTCTTAAGAGCATTTTCGAATAATTTAAGACTTTCTTGCCTAAAATTAGATACACATGATTTACGTACAGTAAGGCCAACATACACGATCCAACATTTTGTGCAAAATGTTTGCCCAAACCTGATGTCTGGTAAATTTAGGTCACAATGTTTGCGCAAACATTTTGACCGTGTATGGGGGCCTTAACTCTGACTCTCCATGCATATAATATCTAATACTTGTAAACTTTTTTTTCAGAGACAAATAAGATTAAATTTATTTAGGTAACAGTTAACCTATTAGCATCAATTATGTTAAAGCTTCACGTATAATAGCTTTTAAATTTTTTTTTTTTTTTAAATTCTTTATTGGCATAAGTAACAAAAAGAATATTTGTGTTTACCGGAGCCATAATGTTATTTTGAGAGGGGTTATTTTGTGCCTTTTTTAATTTTGATATTTTGTAAGGGGTTGGAGCTTTTTAATCAAGTTTGGGGAAGGGTATAATGGACAATTTTGGAGTATGTATTTTTATTTATTTTTCTAAAAGGGAAGTTTTTGATTGGATTTTTGTTAAGGTTGTTTGCAGGTATTTAAATGGGTGTCATAGGCAGTCTGTGGACTGACTTAAGAGTGGACCAACCTGGCATTTGCCTAGTAAATTGAGGGAAACCACAGAAAACCTCAATTAGGTTGGGTGGACCCGAGTCCTTCCAAAATTCTTCCTATGTTTTCCCTAGTTAATTTTTATTTATTGGTGTATTTTTATTTCGTTTGTGGGTTTCTGTTGGTGAGTGGTCTCCAGATTTTACAATTTTAGGCTAAGGGGAGTAATTTATTTCTTTTACGAATTTTAGTGTAAGTGTAATATTTTTTAATTTCGAGAAAAGTATGATTTTGATTTTTTCTTTTTCGTCTTGAATTTCTTGGATTTTAAGTTCTTTGAATAATTCGGTACGTTCGGATTTGTACTTAGGACATTCCAATAGGATGTGAGTCATACTTTCTTCTTTATCTGGACATGTATAACATATAGGCGAATCACTTAGTCCTATCATATAGTGGTATTGAATGTATCTTGCATGGTAACTTCTCAATCTATTAATTTTGATTATATCCTTACGTGGTAATTTTGATTTCCAGAACCATGGTTTAATTGAAACTTTTTTGATAATTGATTTGAAATTTCTTGCTTTTGCTGGTTCTTCTTGGAGTTTCATGTTCCATTTTTCAAACATATTCTTTTTGGATACTGCTATTAGATCTCTTGTTGGTATTTTTTTGTCAGATAGTTTTGTAGGGGTTTTGGCAAGTTTGTCTGCTTCCTCATTTTCTGTAATTCCTTGATGCGATTTGACCCATATAAAGTCTATATCTTTCTTCCTTCTTTGGATTTCTGCTATATCGTTGAATATATTCATGAAGATGTGATCCAAGTGTGTTGTGTATGAAATGTTTTCTAGTTTTTTAAGGACTCCCTGGTTGTCACATGCTATAGTATATTTGTAATAGTTATGTTGTAATGAGTTGATGTATTCAAGTGCTTGTAGAACGGCTAAACTTTCTAATGTATATATACTAGCTTGTAGAGAGCATGAGTAGCCAATGTCTTGTTTTAATTGGGGATCATAGTATGAGTATCCTAAAACGTTTTGTTGTTTGATCCGTCTGTAAATATTTTGTAGGTTACTTTTGGGTTTAATTTAGTAAGTTGGTCTTTAAACGTTATGTTATTATAAGGATAACTGAACTGTGTTTGGGTATATGTATATTTGGTTGTTGATATAAGTTTTCAAAATTAATTTGATGAATTGGAAGCAATTTATGTTGGTATATAGTTTGATCTAGGTAAGGTAAAAGAGAATTGTAGCTGTTTATTAGTAAGGATGTAGGTTTATGTCGCCAGTATCTATGTCCTCTGTTTATATTATCCGATAGTTCTGTTATCGATGTGTATGTAAGAATTTTGAGTATATAATTTTAATAGCAGTTTGTCAGCCAGATGTTGTCGTCGTAAGTCAAGTGGTTGTTCACAACATTCAGTTAAGATTATGATTATGCTTTTAAATAGCCCATAGATATTCTTAGGGCTCTGTATTGAATGCGGTCGAGTGTTGTTAGTAAGTATTGTCTGGCGTTTCCATATAAAGGTGAGGCAAAGTCTAAACATGCTCTTATAGTGGCCCTGTATAGCGTGAGCATGGTTTTTGGATCACTTCCCCATGATTTGCTGCAGGTAATTTTTATTATATTTAGGTATTTTTCACATTTTGAGGTAATAATCTTGATATGTTCTTCCCATGTAAGTTTTTGGTCGAGGAAGAGACCATTTCCAACAGACATTTCCAAAAGTTATTGTATTTTCTAGATTGAGATTATTTCTTCTAGTGAAAATGCAGCATTCGGATTTTTCATGCGATAGTTCTAATCCAGTAATTCTAGACCAGTCTTGTATAGTTTTTAATGCTTGACTAAGACTGTTTACCATGTCATCAATTTTTTTGTTGATTGAATATATTAATATGTCATCGGCAAACTGGAGTATTTTTACGGGAGGGGTTATTTTTATTTCGATGTCCGAGGTGTGAATTATGTATAATAGGGGACTCAAAATAGCTCCTTGTGGGATACCTTTTCTTGTTATTCTACTTCCTACTATTTCTCCGTTGACTCGGAAAAAAAGTTTTCTATTTGATATTAATTTGATTATAAAATTTGCTGATTGTTGTGGTAAGTCCATCTGTGTCAGTTTATAGTGTAATATAGGAAGGTCAACATTGTCGTAAGCTCCTGTAATATCTAGGAGTAGTGTTTTAGTGTGTTAGTGAATGCGTTTTGTATGTCTGTTATAAGTTGACTTTGGCTTTCTAAAACCGATTTATTTTTCCTAAATCCTTTTTGTGATTTTTAAAGTTTATCATTGGCTTCCGTCCACCATTCTAATCTACTTTTAATTAATCGTTCAAAAGTTTTAAGCATACATGAAGATAAGGAAATCGGGCGATAACTTGAAGCTAAATTTGCGGGTTTTCCCTGTTTTTTAATAGGGATTATTATAAATGTCTGCCACGATTCAGGAATTTGTTGTGTTCGCCAAATATTATTAAATATTTCTAAAAGTTTGTTTTTTGAAATTGGGGGTAAATGGTATATCATGTCATAGTGAATATTATCATATCCAGGGGAGGTATTGCTATGTTTAATTGCCGTTTGAAATTCTGATAGTGTAAAAGGTTTGGTAAGTAGATGAGTGTAGTTATTTGTTAGTGATGGTGGGATTTTATTTGTTACTGATGGGGGGGCTAATTTATCCATAAACTCCTCTACCCAGGTTCCCGGTGTTGTTTGTATTTCATTTGATGAACTTTTATTTAGTTTTTTAAAAGATTTCCAGACATTTGATGGAGTATTTTTTGAAAAGTTTAAGTTTTCACAGTATTGTCTCCAACTNATGTGCATATATGAGAAAGTTTGTCTGAGTTGTCTCGGACTGATTTTTTGTTTACGTTTAATTATCCGTCTAAATTTTGCATGTTTACGTTTAAAGTTAATAAAATTTGTTAAATTTGGATAGTTTTTAAAATTTTGATAAGCGTTGTACCGTTAATATTTTATTTGATCACAGGTTAAATCCCACCAATGAATAAGGTTGGGGTTAGGAGTGGATGTAATTTTTCTTTTTTTAATTTCGGGTATTGCATTTTTAGATGCTGTGTTTATATCATTTATAAAGTCGTCATAAGTCTGTAGTGTTAAGGTTTGTTAGTCTGTTTAGTGTTTCCATATTATCCCGATATTTAGTCCAATCTGCTTTATTGATATTCCAACGTCTTGTTGGATATCTATAGATTTTTTCTACATTGGAGGAATTTGTCTCTATTATTATCGGATAGTGGTTTGAATTATGTGGATCATTTAAAATGTTTAATTCAAAGTCAGCTGCAATATCGTTAGAAGCTATAACGAGGTCTATTACAGATTATGATTTTTGGTTTATCTTAGGGATAAGTGTTGGTTTATTTTTATTAAGTATTATTGAATTATTTAGATCGAGTGCTTTTAATAAATTTTGACCTTTTACGTCAGTGTTACTAACCCCAGGCTGTGTGATGGCTATTAAAGTCCCCTAATGTAAGGTATGGTTGTTTTAAGGTTTTTATTAGAGTATTCCATTTGTTGGATTGTATTTGATTTATTGATACGATATTTAAATTTCTGTTTTTATATTTTATTTGTATACCAATATGATCTGTTCCTATATGGGGAAGGTTATTAAGTACGGTGTAGTGTATGTTTGATTTAACTAATATTGCTACTCAACCACCTCTTCTATCATCTTGTCTAATCTCTGTCTAATCTTATTATATTATAGCCTTTAAAGTTAATGTTAATTCCTTGTTTGAACCAAGTCTCACAGAGGCAGGCGGGAGGCTATATCAATTTTGGATGGATATAAGAGGTGTTCGAGTTCAATTTGTATATTATTTGCCGATCTTATATTCCATTGTAATATCCTAAAAGATCGTAAATTGGACTCACGGGAATTCAAATAACTATTGTTTAAATTTGGAATGTCACTAAGTCGATCCATATTAAGGAAAATTTATTTTCGAAAGGATATTTTTTATGACGTTATCGTCAATTTGAATTGTTTTTTTCCGCGTTTAGTTCTTTTATTATTATTTTAGTTATATCGGTAATTAGTTTAATAAGATTGTTATCTAGATCGTTACATAGTATTTCATTATTGTTTGAGGTTTGTTGTGTCGGTTTATGAGGGTTGAACTGTATCAGTCCCCCTGGTGTTTGTTTTGGTGTGATAAGTTTTTGAAAGTAGAATTCTTTATTAATTTGTTCAGGATTTAACCGTTGTCGTTTAGGGGCTATTGATGAGGTTGATAATATTGTTTGACTTTGAAATTTGCGGGATTCTGTTTTTGGAGGAGTCGGTATAGATTGAGATTGTACTACTGTTGAAAAAGTATTTGAATTTGTTATTTTTGTTTTTGCTTCACCGTAAGATATGCTATTTTTGACCATAATTTCTTTAATACATTGTTGAGATTTATATTCAGGACATTGTTTTATATTTGTTGTTTTATGTCCTTGTTTGCAATAAAGACATATGGGGTTTTCTTTGATTGGGCAGGGCTTAATTAAATTATTTTGATCTAAACCATGAGTGTTCGGGTTTAACCCTCATGTTTCACAGCGGGCTGATCCTTTGCAAATATTCTCAGTATGTCCGTAACGTAAGCATTTGTTACACTGAATAACTCTAGGTATAAATTGTTCGATAGGGAACAAAGTGTAAATAAGCGTGTGACGGTAAAATTTGGCCTCTCAATGTTATTATTATTGATTGAGTTGGTATATATTTTGGTTCATTATTTTCTATAATTTTCCGTGTAATTCGTTTCACATTTACGAGTTTAATATTAGGTAAATTTTGAAATTCCATATTTTGTAAAATTTCTGTTTCCGTTAGAGAGTGTTCAATTCCGCGTACGACACCTTTTTTAAATAATATTGATTTTGGTATATATATTTTATATTCTTTGAGGAGATCTATATTTGTCAATAATTTTTTTGGGTTCTTGAGTGTATTAAAGGTTATTTTTAATTTATCTATTCCTATTTTTATTATTTTGTTAATATCTTTTGATACAAACCCCAGTTTGCCGTGAAGTAATTTTCCCATTGTCATTGGGTGTAGCCGAGATAAACCATTTTTGCCTGGAATATGATTTTTACTTTCCATGATGACATGGTAAGGTCCTTGATCAATGTTATCGAAAATTATATTTTCTTCATTTGTGGAAGCATTATGTCGTTTCCTTTGATCTAATGGTAAGTTTTGGATCATTCCACCACTGTTCTCTTGCATTTTATTATATTTTTTTTAACCTTCTTTAATCTGAGCTGAGTTTAATCTGCTGGCCTAGTGAGGATTATCTTAAATTTCAACTCAAACTATGTTTTAACCTATTATTTACCATAGAAGACACCGTTTACGAACAGATAGAAATATAATAGAGCCATGATTAAATTGAATTATTTTGTCGTGTATTAAACATTTACTAAAGTTCTCAGTCAATAATAATCTAATCGATTTCTCGTAATATATTGACTAGTTTTTTTAATTTATGAACTATATAAAGATTTTAAATAATTTACTTTTGCTCGAAATCAGCTAAGCAGGAACAACTTATTCGGTTTTAAAAGCATTCTAATTTACGTTAAAATTGTTCTAATCTAATTCTAATTAAGTAAAATGTATGATTAGTCATTAGTCAAATATAAGAAAGTTTTTGTTTAAATAAAAAAACCGTTTATGTCCCTATAAATTTAATATATTAGCCATATCGAAAGAAGGAAATCTAATTTCAACTGATTAAACACAAAGTAAAAGAAAAATAAATATGGCTGTTTATTTAACAATTCAAATAAGTTAACAGGCTGGCAGTAATGGGTTTTAACAGGCGAACTTGACGAATAGTATATACAAATTACAAGCGTTTTAACAAATACAACACCGACATAATTTTTAATTGCCCTTTCACTGTAGAATATGGATCAAATTTATGTTAAAAAGGTGCAAAAAATGAAGAAAAATGACATTAATTTAATAATTAATTGTGTCAGATGTCTCATTTTTAACTTAAGTTAGTGCTCAGGCTTCCAAGGGTCGAAATAAATAGCTTAGTTTTGAAATAAATAGCTTGGTTTTCCGTTGAAATCTATGACAGGAAGGGTGTGTTTCTCAACGTTTCGCTTCCACTACTGGAAGCATCTTGAGGGGTGTGGTGCGTCGTGATGTTAACTCGAAGCTTCAACAAGATATACTGACAAAAGTATACCTTGTTGTTGCTTCATAGCTCCTCACTCCTAAAGATAGAAGATAGAAAGTGAAACGTAGGACTACGTTCTTGGTGTCGTGGATTTCTCCGGAAAACCATGCTATTCATGTTTTATTTACATTATTTAATTTTTATCACAAATTACATTGGGGGCTATTTTCTATATCTGTGTATGGGAGGTAAAGGGCACTATGTGCCAAATTTAAATTTTTCGGGAGAGCTACTTTAATGATTTTTTACTCATTTTACCTCCCCAGCTGCTAACTGGCTAAATCGTGAGATTTAGTTTTAGGACATCATATACTTGTACCTCTAAAAAAGGGGGGAAAAATGAATAGGAAACTGTTAAAACCTCAATTTCGTGAAAAATGGAGATGTATACTCATAAAAACACCTCGACTGTTGAATTAGTTTGTTTTCGACAATGTGCAACTTCATGATATGCATTTTTAACGAGCCCCAGATGGTACAACTACAAGTATGCCACATCAGGCACACGGTACAAATTTAGTAACAGTAACTTTAAGAAACTGCCTAGATTGGAAAATGTGTAGTTTATTACCAGCTTTTCCAAGATAGGAAGGAGACTATTATGGTTGATTGAGGATTAAAAGGAAGGAATTGATGATATATTTAAAGGATTAAAAGGAAGAAATTGATATATTTAAAGGATTAAAAGGAAGGAATTGATATATTTAAAGGATTAAAAGGAAGGAATTGATTGATTTAAAGAATTAAAAAGAAGGAATTTGCATTGATCAGGAACAAAGCCAAGTAGGCAGTTTGCATCAGCTCAGGAAACCAAGACGTTTACAAATGGACTCATACAAATAGTAAACACGATAACACGAATAACGGAGATAAACTATAGGGATGGAATAAAACGACGTTGGATGGCGTCACTCTAGTTAGATAGGGTGACTCCAAAACAATTTCAGGCATAATCAGAATTTTCAAGAATAGATCGGACTATGACAGTCCTTTAGAGCAATAAAAGATATTCAAGGGGAAATTCATTTTTACGCTTAGGCATCTAAAGGCTAAGGCTATTTTTGTGGAAACATGAGGTATAAAGGATAATTTAGTGTTTAAGATCACGGATAAAATTAGCATAAGATAAAGGAGAATTATTACTTTTAAGGGGATTAAATAACATTAGTGGAACGGGATAAGGATTAATATTAGATTTAGACACACTAAAGACTTCTAAATTTAAAAAAACTGTTTCATATTACAGATATTGGTACTATATTTAAATCTAATAATAACATATTTAATTGATTGATTAATAAAAAGGGGTTGTTTGATTTAAAAAATGTATAATGTAGTCGCTTTTAATACCGATCTATACATATGTCGTTTTTCCGGGAAAAATATAGTTCTCGAGAGGTCGATGCGAAAATAAATATTTTCAATAATAAAATTTTAATAAAATTTTATTGAAAATCAGAAACAAAAAGCAAAATCTGACGATTTTATAATTTTTTTTTTTTTTGGAAAAATAAAATTTTCGTGCTATTTCAATGCTTTCTTTTTATATGTATATAAAATACCTGTATACGAAGTATATGAGAAAGTGAAACATTCTTGTTTTGATACAAATATTCAATAAACACAACATTTTATTTTTAATTTAATAACATTTGTCCAACTTAAATTTTTTGAAAATAAAACCTATACAATATGCGCAACATGTTGGGCACACTTTAGCGTATTAATTAGAAATCGTTTTAGTTTAAACCAGTTTTGCACCAATAAAGTCGGACCAGTGGAGACAGACATCCGTGTTGACAGACAAGAAAAAAAATAAGGCAGGATTTGATTTTCCGAATGTAAGATATTAAAACCATTCAAATTTTGACCATAATGCACAGACAAATCTTTAATTTTGTAAATAAAGATAAGGCCAGTCGCAAATTGAGACAAAGGGCTGGGCAGCGCAGTTTATTGAACTGCAGTTATATTTTGACACACGCGGGATTTGAGACGTTAGAACAAAAGTATCGATTAGGCAAGGAGGGGCGCAGAACTTCTCTATGCGACTCAATTCGCGCGGTCTCCTAAATTTTTGCGTTCCAAAAAAACTGCCCTGCCCTGTTTCTCAATGCGTACTCGGATTAAAAGTCAAATAAATCGATAATATTGATGTTAAAATAAATCAAATTAATTTGCATGTCAGTATTTTCGTAAATTACATTTTCTCTGTTCTATATATATGCTTATGAGAAAAAAATCGAAATAAAATAAAATTGATTAAATACAGGTTTAAGTATAAGAGGTCTGTTCAAAAAATACGCGGACTGTTTGAATTTCGCTGCTCCAGTTGGTCCTAGGGGAATCCGCTTGATGTTGCTAGGTTTGTACAGATCAGCTGATGATAACAACGTTTCCCGATTGCAGATATCTTTATTTCTTGAATAGCTACGTGGTTTTTTAGTGAAGTGCGATTTCTTTATTTGTCGCATTTCAGAATGTGAATGATCTGAAGGAACAACGACATCCTGTGAAATTTCGTGCTAAACTTGGAAAATCTGCAACTGAAACATTTGCTATGCTTAACATGGCTTAAGGCGATGTTGCTATGAAGCGTTCGGAATGTTTCAAGCGACATAAACGTTTTAAGGGTGGTTGACAGTCCATTGAAGACGATGAACGTCTTGGACGTCCTTCCACGACAACTGATGACCCACACGTTGACAAAATCAACACCCTAGTGCGGGCAAATCAACGTCTCACCATCAGGGAGCTTGCTGAAGAGTGTGGGATATCAGTTGGATCTTGTTACGAGATTTTGACCGAAAAAAATTAAGATGCACCGCATTGCTGCGAAATTTGGGCCACTCTTGATGACGGACGACAATGCTCCAGCCCATTCAGCTCTCAGAACTCGCGAGTTTTTGGCCAAACACTCGATCACTGTTTTTCTTCATCTCCCCTACTCACCTGACCTTGCTCCTTGTGACTTTTTCTTGGTTCCCAAACTCGAAAGACCCTTGAAAGGAA
>KZ651390.1:297114-339982 GCA_001010745.2 Gerris buenoi
ATCAGTCTATGTTTGGAGTTGTATTAGTTGTATGTAATTCGGATGTGTATATGTGGACGTGTGTATAACGAGATAACGAGTGTCAAACGCCTTCTCACCCCTCCTCCGCTCTGCACCCTTCACGTCGTTCCTTTCCCCTACCCAACCACCAACCAAAAAACATCCGAATGAAAAATTCGACTGGATTCAGTCACAATCTATATTTATATTTATTTATTTATTTATATTTATTTATAAAGAATGCTAAATTTCCCGCAGAAGTACAGTTAGTGAAATATCCGACACATAAATTAATAATAATAATAAAATGATCAGGTGGATATTAACTGTCTTAGAATAAAAGGAGCCAATTAATATATGATGGTAAAAGTGACATCATAATAATAGTCTCATTTATTGAAGTGAATAATTACATGTAGGTATATTTTTTGCGTTATTATTTTTTCTTATAATTTTTTCCTTATTCACGTCGATTCAGCCTAAGCTGAGGTGACTTTTTAAAGACATTAAAAGGCTCGAAGTCAGACTGAATTCGAATAAATATAAAATATTACTTTCTTTTTTTTCTATAATTTTTATGTGAAAACCAATCAATTGATTTACTGGAACATATTTTTTAGGAAACGGATAAAAAAATTCTTCTTTTTATTAAATTAATGAATGAAGTTAACGTTTAAATTAAAAAACAAAAATATTTGCGATAACCAATTAAATACATTATTAGGGAATATAATATAGAAACATAAACAATCGCAGTAAACAAAAACAATTGCCTAATGCAATAATATAGCATATAGCTAAACAGGGGCGTAACGTACACCCCCACTAAGCCCGCGGTGCGGGGGGGCTCCGGGCCTAGAGGGGCCCCCAACCGATTATTAGGGAAAAAAATGTTTTAGGGAGCCTCCTGGATGGGGTTTCGATGAGTTCGTAATATAACTAAAAGGGGGCCCCCGTCTTATTAAGGCATAAGACTAATATTAATATCTATACTGTATATTTAATTCCCCTAACAACCCTAACATCGCGAAGGTAAGTTAAACAGTCCATTGAAAAACTCACAAATAGAATCTCTAGAAAATTTTCGTTCATGTGCCTTTGTTGTCAGTTTTCACTCTTATCTGTTATCGTAATAAGGTTAGCCCTTTTATGTAGTTTTCTGATACAAAACCCTTTTTCAGGGTTTTATACCATTCCTCAAAACTATTTTAATTTCCTTTTTATGTAAAGCCACTTTATTTACTTTTGTTTTATTCATTTTGAAATCAGTATAAAACATTCGCTTTTCACTAATCTTTTCCTTATAAATTTCATTTTCTGGGACATAAGGCTTTTTATTTTTTTCAATTATTGTTTTCTTATATTATGAGATCGATGTTCACTTTGTTTTCTCTAGTTTACACTGCTCTGTTATCAATCCTCCTATCGCTTTCTTCGTATTAATTATTTTTCTTAATTATTTCTACTTATGTTGTTATTTTTACTTAAGTATTGTTACTTAGTTTATTTGGCTCAAAGTTGCTCTGCTTTAGTGCTCCTATCCCATTGTTTCCTAAAGCTCATGTCATGTGAAGAATTTAACACCTGGGTTCATTTTATCTCATGTATACGTCATTTATCGTCTTTTTTCTATTACTAATAAAATAATTTAGTTCATTCATTGTCTTACTAACGGGGATTATCCATGTGTATTTTGTTTTTTTTATAGTGTTCAAAATGTAGAGTTTATTGGATTCAATAAGTTCTATAATTATTTTACCTCGTTCGTTTCTTTCTCTCATTTCATACAACGTCCTCTCCCCCCTTGAAGCTCCTACCTTGGTATTCCAATTTCCCACTAAGATAGTAAAGGTTGTCCCAAAATTAACGCAAGATTTAAATTTGCCGCCATTTGTGCAGTAAATTGTTGGCAAAAACAAAAAACAATTTGACAGCTGAGAGTTTAGGGTTAGTAAAAATGGAGCGGTATACGATAAAGCAACGTATTTTAGTTATTATTGATCGTGATTTTACACGATAAATTTATTTAATTTAATTTAACTTAATGTATTTATTGCATTTAACCCCATAGATCGTGTGATTTAACACCATTAGACGTCTTTTTATGGGGTTATTTGTATTTGAGGTGAAAGGCCCTACACTAACAATGTCAATAAGACCACGCAAACCACCCGTGCATTACAGGAGGAAATTAAACGCTGCATCAACGAAATTCAGCCACATTTATGCAAAATGGTCATGGAAACTTTCGACAAAAAGTACAATATATATGCCAGCAAAGCCGAGGAGGCCATTTGCCAGATGCGTGTTATTCCATAAATAACCCTGTATTATATGTGTTATATCTACCTGTATTATATGTGCTTTATGATTCATTAAAAAAATAACAATCTAAAGACTAAAAACTTTGTTATCTATTTAATTCAAATCTTGCATTCATTTTGGGACACCCTTTATTAGAGCATATTTTTCCTCATCATAGGGGTTATTTGTAAGTATTATCATAAAATAGATTAAATTCTTTCAATGAAGATAAATTGTTAGTGTGGTTTAGCTAAATGAATTTGTACCTGCCTTATAATTTATTATTTCTTCGATGTTTCCTTATTATATTAGACATTTTTGACAGATTTTGAACGCGACAATTTAATCCTTGATGTGTAGTTTGTCTGAATATTTTTTAAACTCTACAAAACATTAGATTGTTTGACCCCTTGATTCTATCCGCCCCTTAGGGTATATGCTCTATCTAGAGATTGTCTTTTAATTCAATAACGTTCTTCATGGATTCTTTAACCCTCTAACTTTTTTTTTTGTCTCTTATAATTTTTTAAAGTTATCAACTTTTTTCTTGTATTTATTTTTTAGCTTCCATGTCCTTTTTTCCTCATTCTCTACTTCTAAGTCTGTAACTTTGCCGAAAATTGAATCTAAATCTTTTTTTGTAACAATTGTTCATGATCAATTAAGGAATTTATGCACCAAGTAACTGTTCAAGAAACATGTTTCGACTTGACTTCGAAAGTTGAGTCAAAAAGTTTTCTTTTTTTTACTCTTTTCCTATAGAGCTTTTAGTTTAGAAGAAATCGCTTCCTTTCTTATCAATAATAGACATTTTTCTTTTAACTCAAAGAGCATGATTAGTATTACTTTAACCTTTATTATAAATTCTCCATCACATTGATTTTTAAATTCATGGATTTTAAAACTATCAAAAGATTCTCTATTTAGTTATTTTAACAAAAGACAAATCAATTTTGCTTTAAGAGTTTTACCCACCTTGAGTGAGTTTATTAAAATCGAATTTAAATAGAACTAAAGCATCCACAATATTAAAGGCTCTTAGATCTCAGATGGGCATTATTAGATTCAAATTAAGTCAGATATAGACGAATAAAATGTATTTAAATAAAGGAAAGGTAGATCTTGATTTATTAACTTTTTTTATATTAAGATAATTATTTTCATTTAAACATTTTGAGCACATCTGCATCAGGTATGGTGTNGTATTTAAATCAAGTAAGTTGAGCGAACGTTACTAGAGTATTTAAAGCAAATAAATATGTCCTATTTTTTATTTATTATAATGTTTTTGTTTTCTCATAAAACAAAGCTCTATTACACAAACTAGGAAACTTCGAACAAGTGAAACCATTCTAATATCCTTGAAGTTAAATTGTTTCATCTTTAAGCAAGATTACTTATTTAAGTAAATTAAGTGTAGCGAAATCAAGTAAGACTTAAATTACATAGAACTTATGATTATCTGACATTAGACTAGTCACAATATGTACAACAATAAATTGACTGTCTTCTTATTACTATATTATTATTTATTATTTATATAAATATATGTAACTGATTATATCTATAATGGTAATAAATATGATGTTTTTCTCGCTCTTAGCTAGATAAATCTACGAATNACAAAACATTAGATTGTTTGACCCCTTGATTCTATCCGCCCCTTAGGGTATATGCTCTATCTAGAGATTGTCTTTTAATTCAATAACGTTCTTCATGGATTCTTTAACCCTCTAACTTTTTTTTTTGTCTCTTATAATTTTTTAAAGTTATCAACTTTTTTCTTGTATTTATTTTTTAGCTTCCATGTCCTTTTTTCCTCATTCTCTACTTCTAAGTCTGTAACTTTGCCGAAAATTGAATCTAAATCTTTTTTTGTAACAATTGTTCATGATCAATTAAGGAATTTATGCACCAAGTAACTGTTCAAGAAACATGTTTCGACTTGACTTCGAAAGTTGAGTCAAAAAGTTTTCTTTTTTTTACTCTTTTCCTATAGAGCTTTTAGTTTAGAAGAAATCGCTTCCTTTCTTATCAATAATAGACATTTTTCTTTTAACTCAAAGAGCATGATTAGTATTACTTTAACCTTTATTATAAATTCTCCATCACATTGATTTTTAAATTCATGGATTTTAAAACTATCAAAAGATTCTCTATTTAGTTATTTTAACAAAAGACAAATCAATTTTGCTTTAAGAGTTTTACCCACCTTGAGTGAGTTTATTAAAATCGAATTTAAATAGAACTAAAGCATCCACAATATTAAAGGCTCTTAGATCTCAGATGGGCATTATTAGATTCAAATTAAGTCAGATATAGACGAATAAAATGTATTTAAATAAAGGAAAGGTAGATCTTGATTTATTAACTTTTTTTATATTAAGATAATTATTTTCATTTAAACATTTTGAGCACATCTGCATCAGGTATGGTGTATGGTATAGTTGTACTATTCACAGGACTATACAGGAAGTACATGGGGTATCTTTTGTTACCATCTTTCTACTTCCCCCCTCGATCACCTAAATACGTTTTTTAAAAGGAAGCACCCCTGCATTCGATATTCGATGATAAATGATATAGCCTTGTGCATTCTTTTTATGCTACTGCTTTCACCTTTATGTATTTATTTATTATTTTTACTACGTTTTTATTAGCTTGGTTTCTTGTTTGTTTGTTTGTCCAGTACAAATCTTGCAATCGATTTTTAACTAACTTCCCGAGTAGCTAGACATTTGAAACTTTTAGGATAGAACACGATGACAATGCATTATTTTGATACTTTTAGCCATATTTCAGGAGAATTTAATTCGTTTTAAGCAAATTTTACTGTACGGAAAAAATCCATAAAATAAAATAAAGTTATTTTATTTGTTTTCACCTGACCCATATTTACGATCTTCATTTTGACGGGTTTCAAATTTATGACAGAAAATTTAAAAACGTAGTATACAAAAAGTTCTTTTTATCTAGTAATAATTAAATAATAATGATAATAATTATATATTTTTGGTTAAAACAGACCTCATTAGACTATTTTAATATACACCTCATTACATAAAAATTATCAAATGTTTCAAGGTATGTTTTTCTACCTAGTATATAATCATTCAAATGCAAATGAATGTCACTATTTCTTTAATTTGGTTAACTAAGGACTGAAGGAGGGCAATCTAAATATGTAAAGGATTTGCTGCACCTGGGAAAAATAAGCTTTTAATTATTGTTTTATAAGAAAATAAATTACATATATATAGAATGAAAAAATGCACATCAATTTTATTAAAAACAAGATTAGGAGTTCAAAACAAAATGAATGTTCAAGCCTTTTTTAATTGAAATTATTTATTAAGTATTGTCACTTTTAATTATTTTCTACTATTGAGTAGTAAAGCATTTTTAGATGAAGAAGCATATACAATACGTATAACATAACATTGTTATAATGATATTATATAATATTTTACTATACAAGCACTCATGAAATGTTTTATTATTATTTGACGTTATTGGTTACTTATAGAACTTATAATCATTTACAAAATATGCTATTTTTTTTTTTTTA
This sequence comes from Gerris buenoi, assembly GCA_001010745.2. Taxonomy (NCBI): domain Eukaryota; kingdom Metazoa; phylum Arthropoda; class Insecta; order Hemiptera; family Gerridae; genus Gerris; species Gerris buenoi. The sequence goes on from KZ651390.1 coordinate 302,987, forward strand.
ATATTTTAACGATCAGTAGCCATTATTAATATAAATAATCTTTATTTTATTGACAAGCGGCATTATTAATTATACAAATCAATCAATAAAAAAGAGATTTGATATAATATATAATTATTCCTCAAATGTGCTTAATGTCTTCACTCAATTCTTTAAACTATATAATCTTGCTGGTAAACGAAGGCAAAAAACAATTAGTGTTTTATATGCTGGTTCCTCTAAATTTTTTCAAAACATTTTGTAAACCAGCTGTAAGGAGCAGCTGCCTTCAATCGCAAGAGCTAGGAAACTGCACTTTGTTTGTTCAACCTATCATTAGCTCCGACCCTTTTTATCAAAGATGGACCAGTTCGATAAATTTTGAGTGACGTTATATATAAATCTATCGCATTTTCCCGGTCGAAAATGCTTCACCAGTCTTGTGGTTATATATGCGCTGGGATTTTTTTTATCAAACAAATCATAATTTGAAATATGTCGATTCAGTGTATTTAACGAAAGTAAGCGCCAGAAGATTATAAAAAATCTAAATTAGGTGAGAACCCCATTTCAGGGAGTTTATATGAAAAGATCTATAATAATAAAATTACAATTGAATTAAGTTTTCTCGTTGAAAATTTATGTATAGAGTTTAAAAAGGGCCGAAACGTTTCGAAACGTTTCGTTCATGGCTTAAAGCTAATATTTTATTTTTTCACATTATACCTGTAAAATTAAATCATCCTTACTCAACTTTTTTAGGTTTTCTCATAATTTGTATAAGAGCACTCGAACAATATAATTTCCAACCTTCCCCTCCTCCCATCATCAGAAATTAATAAAATATAAATAATTTTTTTTTTGAAATCATTCAACTTTGGAGGCTTATAACTCCACTTAGAGGTATTCGGAATGAAAAAAAGTTCATAAAGTAGGGTAAAATTTCCAAACTTGTATCTACAAGATAGGACATTTTTTATTTTCTTTCTTTTTAGTCTTCACGTAAAAAATATATGTACTCTTGATAGCACTGTACATTGTTAAAATTCATTTTTTTGGCACTAGAGGGCGTTGGAAAGGTCGGATAAAGACTTACCTGCGTCACTTCAAGGCGTGCAAGATAGTCTATATTTTCAAGAGTTACATTAAGTCAGAAATATCGCCTGTATATTCAAAAAATCGGTAGTGAAATCAGATAGTGTAAATATTTCATATGGTCATAATTTGATGAAGAATTAAAAGTAAAAAAACGTAGTGTTTTGTAGCATGTGTACAGAAATATTACAAATTGCCTTCAGCTATAACTAAAGTAACCATATAAATAAACCTAATACTAAGAGATTCAGGTATCACAGCCCTCTATATACTCACTGCTTATTAAAAGCATATAATGTTCATATTAAACCATATTCATTGCACAATAAATCAGGGGTGCCCACGAGGGGGGTATAACGGCGCACAGTGCGCCGTTGAAATTTTTTTTTGGGGGGGGGGGGGCATGTGATCATTAATANGGATTCCATGTATCGAAAACATCGATGTTTTCTTTCGATCTTTGTTCTTTCGATTTCGATGTATCGAAAACATCGATGTTTACCTATCGACGTCCCAACCCTAATACCAATGTACCGCCGAAGCGAGAGCGGTAGGATCAACTGTGAGTCTTGTTTATCAGAGCACCAAGGCATAGGGTCGGGTCGAACCCACGATCTTGTTCCACAAATGGCCCGAGCAGACATGTGACTTTTGCAACACGATTACACTGGTTCCATGTCTGAGTTAAAACTAAATCTATAGAAGTTGTATGTTCTGACCTTAGACACTTCAATAATCATTAGGATTGAATTTGACATAAAAATTTCGTAAAAAATTGCTAGTTCCCTCTATGAAATTTAACATCATGAATTAACACAGTATATATTGGACTTGGGGACAGAAGAAATTTTTGTCACGCAAAAAATGACAATAAAACTTGTCGCACTTAGTACTATAGTATATAGTACTAGAAAGTTAGGATATAACAGGAGGTTGCTCGGTTTTCTCATTTTAGTACTATATTTTTGCCTTAGGAGCGAACCATGGCAACCGTAATACAATGTAACTTTTGTTCTTCCATATATCGACAATGATGATGGCGTTATAAAAGTCGAAAACTGCTTTGATAAATAAACAAGTATTTTTCTTTAAATTTTTATAAATTATCAAAAAATCTATATTGATGACCAATTTCGGTTTATAACTTTCTCATATAAAGAGAAAGTATTGTGAAGAGAAGTATTGCGAGAAATTAGATTTTGATGGATTTACACGTTTTGAGGTTCCCTTTTGAAAATGATTGTGTGTATGTAACCGTCGTTTGTGCAGACGCGTAGAGCCTAAACTACTAGGCCGATTTTGTCGAAATTATGCATACGTGTTCAAAAACAACAATCTAGAAAATCTATTTTCTAGATTGAATTTCTAGGCGAAATCTAGAAATTAATTTTAGCTTCAAATTTGAGTGCGCCCCTAAATAATGTGAACAAAAAAATATTTCTTAAAAAAGGTTCCAACGATTTTGATTAAAAAATTCGAAAATGTAGTCCATTTAAAAACGAATCTATAACTGGATCTAGTTTTCCGAAATATTGATGAAATAAATGTGATTTTGTGGAAAATCGAAAAAAAAGTGAACAACCAGCTGTTGAAAACATTTAAATAACATAAACTAGGCATCGCGTGGTTTTATCATTGAAGCGAGCTTATTGCAAAGGAAATTAATAGTTAACCATGATGAGTTTCTAGTTAACGGGATGATTGGAGTAGACGGTAATGCCGGGTGGGACTCATTTTACTTTTGGTTTCCTAAAGATGGGTTCACAGTCATAGCTAGCGGATCCACTCGCGTATCCGTCTATATTATCACAATATATTCATATTATCTGGGGTCTGAGGCTAAGGTTAATTGGGAAAGTTAGTCTAAGTTGTCTCGGACCATTTTTTTAATTATATCGTCAATAAGCAGCATTACTGCTTCCAAGATGGATGCTATTTTTATTAAGAAAGCACGCTTTTTTGGTAAAATACAATACACACAAATTTTGTTCGATTCCATTTGTATGATTAAATTTTGTTTATACTTTTACAGTTATAAACATTTATTACAAAGATTTCCAAGAATTATATTTTAAGTTTGTTTTTTCTAGGAAGGGAAAGCGAAAGCAATTCGATATTAATGTGGTTGTTTTTCTATTTGCCAGTGGTTCAGTTGTAAAGATTTTTCTCTTATATACCCAATTTTTCTACAAGATTCGTATGTTTTTCCTGAGAGTACCTTTTCCTTAACCTGATATGGCCCTTTTTCCTTTCCTTTAATTCATTAGATATTTTCTCACGGGATCCCGACTACTAAACCCTTTTTTCTCTCCCATGTAAGTATTCTATCTACAACTGTACAACTTTAATCTAACAGCATCCTCACCGAAAAGAATCCTTTTTGAAAAGAAATAGAAAATCGATGTTTTTTTAATCTTGATTAAAAGGAACTTGTTTATATATTTAGTCAGTGACCTAATCAACTAATTAATCAATCGCTAAATACTTGTATTCCTTCTGAAATATGTTGACATTAATTATTTTAACAGCCCATGACCAAATTAATGTTATATTATTACTACATTGTTCATTGTTATCTAATTAATAATGAAGATAAATGTCTGTATCTAAATATTAGCTGTGGTTATTTTACTTTAAACCGATCATTTATATGTATTGAATTTTAATTATTTAGAGTAAGTTCCACAAATATCTGTCAATACAACTAACATAGTGAATGAAGTCTTTTTTCGTGTATGTTTGACTGATTATTATTTACTAACTACTGATTAGCTGTATAGTAAATAAAGTATTTTTTCGTGTATGTTTGACTGATTATTATTTACTAACTACTGATTAGCTGTAGGTATACATCTAACTGAGCTATCTCAATCAGAGTTGGAGAAAAATTATATATTATTTAAACGAAATGACATGCTATGTTTAATCCTGAATAATTGCCTTGTCGGGTGTGTGATGGGATTTAATTTAATTTGGATGGATGCGGTGCAATAATTCTAGGTATGAGAGGATTACCTACTGTGTGGTCTACATGCGAGTAAACCCTACACATACAATAGATGCCAATTATTTCTTCGATCACGTTAAGCATAATGTACGTTCGAATTGGTGAAATCGATCGGGTGATTTGATTAGTTCGGTCCCTCAACCCCCGAACATTACCGAATAACCAGATATAATTTCGTGTGGCCTACATGCTTTTGTTATTAGCTAATAAACAGTGGAGCAGATTTTGGAAAATCAGACTCTCTCAGATACACTGCTAACAATACTGATTTTCATTATGGAAATTCGCTATCTTGTGGTAAAGTANGGCCTTGGGGGGGATGGGCACCCCTGAATAAATATAGATACCTATATTAAATCCAAAGACCTCTGACTTACTATCTCAACACAATTTCTCTGAAACCCCTAAACAAGCTATAATCTTGATATTTTGCTGAAAGTTAGCCACTAAAAATTGGCAGTCACTTAAAGCCGTCTTTATCTAATCCTATTAGACAATCAATTACAATTTAAAAGGCTGCAATCTCCGGTTTACATGATCGTAAAAAAAGTTTTAGTCTTTAGTCTTTGTATATGTATCTGGGTTTGGATCTGAGGAATCATTATTTTTCCAACTGACTACTTTATAAAGCATGCTCATGCTCAACAGTGAACTCTCCTGATATCTTGGAGACACTCAGAAGGATAAACGAAAAGTATGTGTGAGAAATTGTAAAAAAATAATAATTATTATGCAGTTCCATAAGTTTAACAAAGCCCACGATGATATATTGTATTTGTAATTGTGCAACTTGACTTGAATTGTGTAAATGTATTTATAAAACCTCTGTTAGATAAACTACTTTTGCTAAATATACCTAATTAACTTTTATCGTGGAATATAAACTTGTCTAATTTCAAAATAGTCTGTCAATTAGTGTGGCACATAGCTTCCTCGCGTCCTATTTCGTATATTTTAATGATTAATTCTTTTACAAACTGTGTTTGTCTAATTTATTTGATTTTCCCCAGGTTTTTAAATCTTTCAAAAAGAGTTTTGATTTTTTATATGAATAAAAGTATTAATTTAGCAAAATTTAAAAAGTTAATTTAAAATTAATCTGGGGTTATTTAAATTTCATTACAACTTATCCAAATTTCATAAAAATCATCATTGAGTGACAGACATGCACAGAACCAAAAATGTTCCCTGGTGTCTGAAACGGATTTCTGTCATTTAATTTTTTTAAATCGGAGACATAAACATTCTTTGTTTATCAGATCAAGCTATGTGATCGTTCTGATACCTTCGTTAAGCTCGGAAGCAAAAATAATTGAACACATCAACATTCCTCAGTAAAACACTGAAACCTGGCTAGCATTTTATAATTCCAAAAGTTTAAGTAATTTCGTATACCTATACTTATCATGGTACTTCTTTAGATTGTTACTCCCCTATGTTTTTTTTAGAATATAAATGACTCTGACTATTAATTATGAAAACAGAGGGATGTTTAGTCCAATGTACTTTGGGACAAAGGAATATCACACTTCTAGGGAGTAACAGTCAAAAGAATTTTTTGTCTACTTTCTTTAGATTGTTACTCCCCTCTGTTTTTTTTTTTTAGGGGAGTAACAATCTAAAGATGAGCCATTATTGTTATATGTAAGATAATTATACATTTTTGTATTCATACATAAAGCTATTCATGAAATGCTTTATTATAAAGCTTAATATTCTTTGAATGCATTCTTGTAAACATAGCCTAGATTGTCTGTATAGGTATACCGAAACATATACAAACCAACAAAAAATTCCAATTCGTATATATAGGTTATTGAATCAAGGTCTCTTTTTAGAACTACATTTTTACGGTCAAATAAAACTATATAATCAAGACTTATTTAAAAATCTTAGGTATTTGAATGTTAGTCTTTTGTTGAGATTTAAATATTATGGTAAAATTGCCTTTTTTGTCACTTGATATTATTCTTTGTTGAACCATTTTACTTTTTAACCTTCTAGTTTCAAATACCCCTTCTTTTCCCTTACATGTGTTTATAAAATTCTATAACGGGGGTTCCAATTCTATAATGGGGGTGGCCATCCTTAAAAAAAGAAATAATCTCTCCGTGTACAACCATTTTTTCTGGAGTTATAATTTTCCTATAATACCGTACCAAATGTGACCCTACCAAAATCCATACTGTTCTTTTCTTTAATTTAACAATGAGGGGGGGGGGCATCCAAAACCATTTGTATCGATGGCGTTAACTTTCAGTTTCCAATCAGTTTGGTTACAGCTTAGGAGGATGAGACATTTCAAAAAAATTCTAATAGGACTTTTAATAAGATATGTTTCGTATATACCTACTCAAGGTATTTCCGCTGCTAGCCAGAAACTACTCGATTCATTTTTTTTTTTTTTTTTTTTTTTTAAATAATTAATATTCCCAAAATGACTTTCTCTTTTCATAAATGGATGTTTCTAAACTAAGAATATCACTTCATGGTCATTTAATGAAGAGGTTGAGTTTGTTAAACTCCGTCTGGGGAACTAATTTATATTGAATAAATGAATTGTATAAAACTTATATTTGTGTTGTGTCTGTTGATCGACAACCATAATCAATATGTATATATTAACAAGGCTCTGTAAAAATATTATGGTACATGTGTCGAGTGTCGAACATCAAATTCTTTTCTTTCCTCGAAATTAAGAGAAGATAAAACGCAATGTAATATTGTATTAGGCATATATCCTTCGTTAGAACTTATATTTAATTACTAAATGGATAAACAAAACCACAGATGGTTGTCAATTTCAATAGGTTGTAGGTTGTTAACTAAGTAGTCTTAGGATCTTATATAAATATACGATATTATCATAGCTCGCAAATCCAAACAGATATATGCATGTCGGAAAACTAAAAACAATCAAATTTAATGTAAGAGGAAAAATATGGGACCTATATATACTGTGTTAAAAGAAAAGTAATCTAATTAAGTTCAACCGATATGTTGAGGATTTGCTTAAACTTAGAAGCTCGCTATGAGAAATGCAGGAATATAAATTCAGGAATATAAAACACGAAACATAAATTGTGTGGAATATAACCACAAGTTACACAAAGAGCCCTACTTATATGGAGACTAACTGACTAACATACAGATTTTAATTCTTTTAAAATTAAAATTTGGTCATTCATATTGATTATTTCACATCTCAATGTAATGAGGACAAAAGAAAATTAAGAAAATATCCAACCTATAGGGAAACTTGGACGACTTTGAATCTTTCTTACAGGTGTGGCATATACATAAGATAGGATGTCACAGACTCAACTACAATTAACTTTTACTAATTAGATTAATCTTACATACAAATAATTGTTGTTTAAGGCTCTACAACCCTTTGAGGTTAGAAAAAACTTTAAAATTAAAATTTTATTGGTTCTAAGCAAGATATCAAAAAATATAAGTATAGGCTTCATTCCCAATTTTAATTCTGCACAATTTGAGCCATATTTCAACTTCCTATGATAAATAGTACAGGGGCCATTTTAATACATCGATAAAACTCGTTTGATTGAAATAGTTGTAGTATTTATTGTAGTAGGGAGTTGAAATAGGGCTCAAATTGTGCAGAATTAAAATTCGGAATGAAGCCTGTAATTAGATTTTTGATATCTTGCTTAGAACCAATACAATTTTCAGTTGAATGATTTTTCTAACCTCAAAGGGTGGTGGAGCCTTAATAACTTGGGCTTTCGATTTTCAATTTTTACAAATTACTAACTTAAGGGGGTGGCGACGGCCAGCCTATCAGTTTAGCTACCACGGGTGGCCGCCTGTGTGCGTAACGCCGGCGATGGACTGTATCGATAAGTTAAATGGGTGTAAGTTTGGTCTTTTGATCCACCCTTTATTAAGGTAGGTGTTATTACGGTGTACATCATAAAAAGTATGCAAATCTAATTTAATGTTGAAGTCACAGCTTCAGGAAGGATATAAAAACGCCAGAGGGTCCGGAGATATAATTCCATAATAAATCATGGAGGTATCATGCACCACGCACTCTGTAAGATATTTTGGTAAAGTCTCCTTCCCCTTCCCTCTCCCACCAAGTATACCTCACATGAAATCAGTTACCCCCATCTGTCGAAGTGGTGAGTGTAAACATTATAAACAAGACTTTTACTTAAAAAGCTGTTATCTAATGAAAGGTCGTAATCATCTACCAAGGTTAGGTACAAGATGAAAGGTCTCGCCTTCCATTAGCCGATAATTTACTAACATATGTTTATCGGCAGTCACGTCTTCGATTTGGATTATGCGAAATAAAATTATTAAAATAAATAAGGGGAGGCAGACGCCTCCCTTACTCCGCGTTTCGGCCGCCCCGGCTCGAATAGCTTGACTTTCGCAGCCCGCCTAATGCGTTGACCGGCTTGGCCTAAAATGTTTAATTGCCTAACAATTTACTAAGAATGCTTACTAATGCAGGTTGTCGGCTCATTAATAGTGGTAGGGAGAGGAGGACGGTCGATATCCTGAGTAAACTGTAGTGGGGGTTTTACGGGAGGCGTGTCCAAAATAATCATTGGTTGCGATACGCCCCGCCCCATAACCAAGGATGGGGGTAACATCTCCCCGCCCCCAGTTCAGTCAGTGTTCTGGTCCTCGAACTGATAGGATCTTTCTAAAGATTGCTTTGAGTTTGAGCCTAAACACTTCGGAACGTAGATGGATGGTGTTCCTTGGTTCTAGATTTAGTCTAAGGTCGCCTTCGACATGCTTACAGACGTTGTTCCCGTAGCTAGGATATCCGGTCCCACTCCTCCCATTTACACAGGCACAGCACAAATAACTCCCATCGCTAAACAAGTGAGTACATAAATCTTTATCAAAAGCAACATTTTATTTAGTTAATGCTGTATTTCCTCGATGAGGAAACCTGTCGATTTCCCAATTTTAACCCTTTAATATTTTGTTATATGAAGACGAGAACATATTATTCGCCAGAGTTCATGGTACGTTAAAATTTACATTTAAAACATTATTTAGTCCTAGATTATTTCTATAGCAAATGTCATTAAAAGAAAATGTCGTTAAATTATTATACATATCAAAAGGTTATGAGTAGTTAGATCCCTGAAACAAAAATAACAAGTTCGAAATGTTCAATCGACTAAAAAGAAGCTAAGGTACCTATATATTCGAAATAAGTTGAGGTTACATATTTAGCTAAATGCTTCATAACAAATGGTAACATGACTTTGTGACAATATTAACAGTAACATTCAAATTGTAGAAAAACAACAAATACACTGTCGTGTTATTAACAGGTTTAGTAACTAAATAAGAGTAGGTTTTATGAAAATGTAAACATCTTAACAGTGATTAATGCGGTAGTCAATCATTACCAATGATAAATATTCTTTAATTATAACCTTTGTGTAAAATCAAAATACGTAAGACACACTAGTGACTAAGATGAACAACTTTTTATCATATGCTTAAAATTTAATTTAGTCATGTGGAGTAATCTAACCTGCTCCAGGTATCAAGCGGTTCATTGTTCGAATGATTATACCACGTCTTCTGTAGAACCTTCACCTTATGCTACCCATAAGTTTTTCGCTTTTAAAAGATTATTTTAAAACTTGGCTTCTTATTTATTTTTCTCTTTATCATGCTATTTCACAACTTAATATCATACACCTAAATCACAGGAAATTTTAGTCATTTATTCCTTGTTTTCACATACATTTAAAAACTTAACTAAGAGGTTCAAAAATTATTACTATTTATATAATTTATTAGTCCTGAAATTGAAAAGTCGATCTAAAAGTAAAACATAAATAATTTTCAGTTTATACCAAATATATTTCAGTTTATGCCAATATAATTAATTTACAACAAAGTGCAGTCACAAAAGTATTTTTATTATGAAAATATCCGAATTACATTCCATCCACAGAATTAAAGTATATCTACTTGATTTTAGAAAAATATAAGTAAATTTTTATATTTTACTTTTAAATCCCAACCAAATTACTTATCACTGTTTCAAGAGATCTTCACTGACTTAATCAAAACAAATTTATTTCAATTTTCATATAGTAGCACTTACAATAAAAACTATAGGAGCACATAACCGCAGACAATAACATCTGTTCGGCTTTTAGCTGATTTAGTGGACATCTCTGTACTAGAATTTACATTACACTTGTCCTGGAGGTCAATTACCTACCCTAACATGATAATTAAACTAAAGTAACTGAGAACTAAGATACAAGCAAAGTAAACTAACAGCTTTAAACAATACCTAAACCACAAACAAAGAAAGTTATACATAACTGACCAAACTAAATAGGTATAGGTAGGTTAAATAAATAATATTTTTGGAACAGTATTTTGCGGGAAAGAATTATTATTATTAACTGATATGTTCTGAAATTTCCTTTTGTATAAAACATATCGCTATTTGCTATTGATTTATATAGGTATATTAAACGTTTCAATAAAAAATATTTTCGAAAATCAATCATCCTCTCTCAAAGTTTGAGTTATTTCCTTCAAAATCAACAGTAAAGAACTAAACCAAAATAAAGTAAAGAGCGATAAATAGAAAAAATATTGTACGTTTAAAGCTAATTTTGTAAAAAAAAATAAAAAAAAAATACAATAAATAAAAAATAAAAATAATAATAATAAAAAAGTTGAAGAATAAAACTTTAAGATCACATCAAAATTGAAATTAAGTATGAATTCATTTGATGCTTCAAATGAAGCATCAAATGAATTCATTTTATAATGATGCTACAGTATATTTCCTAAGAAAACAGAAGAACTAATATATAGAATCTAATATAATGATTATATAGCAATATCAAAATAATTTCATATTTTGTAATGGATCTTTTATAGAAAAGGTAAATTAAGTAATTTTATTCATACCAATATATATTCAAAATGGTCTACTATTACTTTGAATAATATTCTTTCGAAATAATAAAGTTTTGTGATAGTCTTTACAAAGAGTCGGTTTGTGGGGGCCAATTGACAGTAGTTTATCAAAACTTATCATATACTTGGGATAATTATACCATATCCATGACAATTATAACTTTTTTGCCGAGCGATAAATGTTGACGAAATTAAACAGTATTTAATAACATCAATAAGTAAAGGATAGTGAGATATCAAGGCAATAGTAAAGAGTTTATCCAATTTTGTTTAGTAAACAAAAAAATAACTTACCTAGTTCAAAATTGAGAGACAACACGATTATGAACGTTAAGAAAATGAGTATTGCATTAATGTAACTAAACTGTCACATCGTTTTAAAAGGAAAGCATATAATATAGGAATATTTAAAGTTTCAAGGGGGGAAAAAAGTGAATATTAGCTCTACTAATTTTTTGCAAGAAAATTGTTAATAATATGCCATAAATGTATAGTTTAACTCTAAAGATAAGATAGCACTAGAATGATAGGAGTTTTTTTTGTTATACATACTTTGATTAAGTTGAGCATTCAAATTAATTTTAAGTTAACTGAAGCACATTATTAAAGAAAAATACCAATAACTAAGTATACCTGCAGTTGATTAAATTCAATAAAACAATTTAATGACATTTTTCGAACCTGCCAATTGCTAGTAGTATGTGTGTTACTATATTTGTAGCTTTCAGGTTGTAGTTAGAATATTTTCATGTAAGATGTCTAGCTGTCTAATTAATGACCTACACTGTGAGTAGAATGGTCATTAAGCAGTTTTAAAGCTGATATCTTATGTATATGTAGAATGCATGGAACTTCCCTTTACCTTTTTTTTATCTTCAAAAACATAATGTGTATCAATTTCCAACAATATCCATAAGATTTTAACAGGACATTTTTGTGCTTTTATTTCATTTAAGTACCACTATAAGGGTATTTTTAATATTATTAGATTAAATAAAACTGAATTAGAATTTCAAAAGAACAATAATCTTTATACCAGTAGGTATATTACAGTACCTATATTACTTTAATCAACATTAAATAAACCTCCATATTGTAATATTGAAATACTTTATATAGTTATACTGATATTAAAGCAAAAAAAAGTCCAGTTATGCACAATGACTTAATGAGTGCGAATTTTCAGAGTTTAGTAATTGTTGTTATGTAAACTTTTGTCATATTATTATTATTATTATTATTAAACCATATGTGAGAGGCACCAAGGGATGTGCCACGCAAGCGTGACACATAGGAACTGTTCCAACACCAGACAAACGTCAAAAAATGTTGGCTCGGCAAAACGCCATGTCCTGCATCGTTTCGTCGCTACCGACTCATCAGGGGCCCGACGATGCCCACCCAACTCTGGACCTATACCATATCAAGAAAATCATATATAGGACTTATCAGAGACGAGCGTGCTCTCNACATACATTACATGATACATTTCAGAATGCGCTTAAGAATGGTCTAAAACGGGTTGCCATGGAGAAAATTTTCAAAAATTCACGTTACAAAATTTTTGAAGCCATTGCAAAATTCGCTAAAACAATACTAAGGACATGTTTTTCTTTTCCATTATGCCATAAAAATAATTTTGCTTTGTCGATTATAAAACTAAAGGGATTAGGAAACTATTCGATTAGGAAACTAAAGGGTGTTTTGGGGTGTATTTGTATTCTTGTGTTACCGCAAAATTAGAAATTCAACAAAACATTTTTAATTTTGTTTAACTAAAAAAATAAACTGTTTTTTTAAAGGTAAATTTTAATTTAGGGATACATTACATCAATGAACTATTGGTGTGAAGATTATATACATTATACATTACATAAATAATACAAATATTATAAGTTATACCTAAACTCCTAAACAACATTTGAACTGTTTTAATATACTTTTATTTATAATGATATTTAATAAAAAAAAGTACCAAGAATTCTGTTTAAAATATAATCAAATTTGAAAATTATGATAATACAAAAAATCTAGTTTGAAGATTGCAACTTATTTTTTTACCAGAGGAATAAACCCCAACCAAAAACTTAAACCTGGGGTATAGCCATCAGATGAAAGCTTAAAATGAATACCAATAGTACATTGATTAATTACCATATTTCTAATTAAATTGATATAAAAGCCTATATTTTGCTTGTTGCATAAATTTTAAAGGATCCTTGTTTTATTTCAAAAATATCTAAGTCAATATAAAGGGCGTATTTTTCTTTTCTCTGATGACGTCAAAGTATATTGTTAAAGACGGTTTTAAAAGGGTATTGTTTTGTTTTTTTTTGTTTTGAATAGAATATCAAAGAGACTGTAAAAGATATTTTGCTGTATATAGTGTATTCCTATAATATCATATCTACTTTAAAGGACGTTATTTCACGTTACATTTGTAAAATATCAAAGCCAGTATTAAAGGACTTGTTTTTTTCTATATACTGTAATATCGAAGCAGTTTGAAAAAATGTTACCAATAATATCAAAGAGACTATAAATAGGACATGTACTCCTATGTAATGAAACCATTTAGTATTTTACATGTGTATTTTACTATATTATAATAGCTTGTGTAGTTAAAAAGAGAACAAAATTGACCGAGGGAGTAGTAAAAACTGACCAGGGTTGTTTTTTGTTTTCATGGTCAATTTTGAGGGAGATTAAATTCTGTTGCGTGTCTCGTCTAGTCTGTGATGACAACTGTCACAAAACTTGATTGTTTTTTAATACTTTTCTCTTCCAAAACGATTCTCCAATAATTTACTATGTAATTTTTTCTTTCTACATTTCCAAATCAGTTTATTTAAAATGAATTAATCAAATATTTTAAATTAGAGGTTTTTGACCTCATACAAACAAAAATAAACAAATAAAAAAACAGAAAAGAATTTATATTTTAATAATGTCATTGTTTAATAACACAAATAACTCAAGTTAATAACACAAAAAGCCCATTTAATTTAAAAATTACTAATAACTATTGTATGATTTAATAATAGCGGTAATTTTTATTTTATAATTATACACCTGTGGAAATTACCGAGTGGATTTATATTATTTACAAATTAAATAGTAAAAAAAATGTTTAGGAGTACCGAGGGCTCAAAAAATTAATATTGTAAGCTATATGCAAGAATAGGATCATGAATTTACAATGAAGGAAATTTGGTTATAATTGTTTAATTGTCTTAAACCATATTAATTACCATTTTACATTGAATTATTCATTGGTAGTTATTTTTTTTTCTCTCTTCTATATTATATTTTTTTTTTTAAAATTAGTAACAATTACAAAATAAAATTAAAAAGCTAAAAGGAGGTTATTTAATTTAGCATTCATATAGTTTGGAGTTTGACTTATGCTTTTATATTAGCAAATTGCATAATTTCTTTTTATAGTTTATAATACTATTTATGATTTTTTATGCATAAAAAGGTGATTTACTTCGTCAGTAATCATCAAGTGTACTGCGTCAAATCAACGGAAGAGTTATTTAAAATAAACCAAGTATTTACATATTTTTTTTTATTATTATTTCTTTTTTTTGCATTTTAAAGGTTTATTGAACTAGAGTTTGCTTTAAATTAAGAATAACTAAGAAAATGTTTATCGAGTGTGTATTTTGATTTACAAAGCAATATAGTTTTATGACTGTTAATTTAAGATTGATTGATTTAAGATACACACATATATGGTTTCTAGACTCTGAAATTAGATTTTACAGCTATATTATTTTCCCATACTTGCAATTTATTTCAACTAAATAAAATTTTTAAGTCTTCTCACTTCTTTAATTAGCTATATATTGAGTTTCTTAAATATTTATTACTTTTTGAAACTATTTTACAACTTTTACAAGATTTACCACCCAGATAAGAACTATTTAACAAGATTTACCACCCTGTGATTAAATTATAACGCATGAAACCTTAATTTATACTTTGTTCAAAATCTTTTTTTATATATATATACTTACTTATTGGTTACATACTAAGTTCAATATAGAGATTATATTTTATTATTAAGACATTTTGTTGTCTACAATTCATCAATTTCACACTACAGCTGATTCGATTTTTTTCCTATGCTCAAGTCAATTTTACATGATTAGAGCCGGTGGTTAGCTAACTCTACAAGGGAACGGAAGGAACTATTTACGTGGTCTTAAGGGGGTGCTAAAGTAAAAAGGATCTTGCTGTCATTTTGTGGCTTCCCCAGCCAAATTACTTATAGCGCACCTGACTTACTTACATCTTTATAACTCACTATTTTAAGCCTACTTGATAAAATGTGGTTTTAATACTTAAAGGGGTTTAACCTTAATTGCATTATTGAGTTGTAATATAAATTTTAACTCGTTTTATAGTTATAGCGATCTTAACCGCCTTTATTATTGTATGAGCTCTTGAAATGATTTATGACGGTCGTGTTTGTTAGTTAAATATTAAATATTATTTAATTTTTTTTTTCTATTTTTTTTTTTTTTTTTTTTTTTTTTTTTTTTTTTTGTGGTATAAGTGCACAGAAGAAAGGATCTTAAAAGCTCGTAAAGAAAGGTTTAAAGCAAACATTGTCACAGTTTATAGGCCCTGTCGATCTCATACCTGCAAATCACCTGTGACAGGTGGCTCAGGTTGTCGAGCTCCAGTTCTTCCCCCCACACGCTCGATTAGCTCTATTGTTGCCTTTAAGAAAACACTCGAGTTTAAGGGTTTTTCTTCACCCTTCAAAAAACCGCCGGATAGAGCGGCTCTTCTTACCTTCCCTTTGACCTGATGTTTTCCCAGATTTATCCAGTTCTTGTCCCCACGTAGAAATACGATACCACATCCGTAAAACGGGATTTTATCTTGATTTACATCGAATCTTCAACGTGAATGAAATAAAAAGGGGATTTACTATGTTCATTCATAAAAATGTCTGTGAATGGGAGACATATATAGAGACTGTATCGTTAAAAGGGTAGGTATATTCAAAAGGGAATCCTCTCCGGTGTCTGTTTACAAAACCTTTATAATAGTAGTAGTAATGTACTACTTGTAAAAGGGTTCTATATATTTCTATTTAACATTCAAAGGTAAAAAAAAAACAGAGAAACACAATAGATTCAGCAACAATGAACCTTTAGCTGTAAATATCTTCATTGTAAGAAATAATATAAACAGATTAACAGATATGAAGATGAAAAAAGCCCATTAGTTTTGCAAAACACGTCATCACAAACTTACTGAATAAATAATTAATCATATATTATTGACTCCGAGCTAACTACATATTTCTCTGTCAAGAGAAGTAGTGTATAGCATGAGATGTATATTCGCTATAAAAGTGAACTATTACTTTTCTGTTTACTGGAAGAAATCTTCCACTGTAAATTATATGCTGTTTGAGACAACTTTTAAATTTTTAAAATCTTTTGGTAAGATGCAATCTTAAGACATTTTCTTCGTCTATATTTGAAAATCATAATCATCTCGGTGATGAATATCGGCTAAAATCAAACATAAACTATATAATATTAATTAATACTTGATATTAACGACGTAGTGTCAAGTTTAATTAAGTTCTTCGTGTTGCGGTAATCATAGTTACTTTTCTACAATATAGACGAAATAAGATAAATTGACGTTTCTTTTATGTTTTGGTCTACTGCTTAATTTGTATGTAATTTACAAACTAAGCTAAATTAGAGTGTTATTTAAGAAAGCATCTCTGTTAAGGCTTTGCCCTTTGACCATAATTTACTTCCCGCTTTATTGATGAAACGAGTCAAAGCAACATTAGGGTTAGTTAAACTCATAGTATAAGTGTTGATGCATTCACTAATGGTTTTATCCGTATAGAGTGCGCACGATTTCTTTGAAGAATAAAGCAATCAGGAGTTAGCTCACCAAGCTTATAAGCGTTATAGCGTATTAATATCCAATCGGAGTTTAAACGAAATTTTATTTTATAGGTATTTAGGGGTACAAGGGCGTTATGGGTTCATGGCGGAATTAGAGGTAAATCATACGATAATTTGAAAAGAAATTCGATGAAATTAAAAAAAAAGATTCATGTCACGAATCTCTAATTTACACACCGTATAAATATATATATATATTTAATTTTCGCATGTAGTTATGCGTGGACCTTACCGGTTGATTTTTTCTCCTTTTATAGGAATTAGTTGAAGCGTCGGTTATACCAAAAAGGTTTCCAGTGAATCATGGCCGGGAGTCAGGTACCCCCGCTGGAAACACGTAGACGATGAGATCGGGAAGGGTTTTCGGGCGGGGAGTATTATCACGTACCTAGTTAAAGATGTTGTGGCGAGCCCAATTGTCTGCAGGGGGGGGGGGGGGAGTTACCTTATACCTGGATTGTACCCTTCTGGCGCAATTACTCCACCATCCGACATACTGAGGTCGCTTCGTCGAGGAAAAAATATCTTCCAAGCCTTACTTAACTCCAGAATCCATTTGAAATCCTTGCAACGTGCGGCAGAAATCATACAATATGGGTTTATATGACAGTATTAGGTGCCGGAAAAAGCGAGGGAAAAGAAAAATATAATATATGAATATATACATCCCTATGCGATGTCTAACACATTCAAGTAACTTAGGAACGATTTGGCAATAAAATTTTATTGGGTGCTATTGTTGAATTCAAAGGAGACTAGAATTTTTCGAGAAAACGTATCATGCGGTAGAATGATTTTATTGCTGTTTAAGTAGATTATAGTAAAGAAACCTAAAAATGTCACAAATTAGAGTAAATTCATATTTTGTTTAATCAACATCATCGAATATGTTTCTATGTGTTCTATATCAAATACGTTCATGTGGTCTATATTAAACATTGGCTATTGGTACTGGATACTTAATTTACTACAGACTATAAGTTAGTTGTTTCTACCGAAGTTTTAAACTAAAGTTTTTTTTATTCAAAATAATTAACTTCCGCTAATCCATTATAAGAAGGCTAAATATAATTAGAAAATTAAGTAGAGCTATTTAATAATTATTTCTTCTTTAAACTATTAGAAACCTTGATTTAAAAACAAATTAACAAAAATGACACCAAATCAATAAAATCCGGTTAATGACTTTATACTTTAATTTTTACTATAAATGATCAAAATTACCTTTTAAAATTTTGATTACAGCTAAATCTTCAAGAAAACACCTGAATACGCATTATAAAGTATAAAATTATTTAAAATCTCAAGCTGTTTACGTAAACTAGAATTAAATCTTTGGCAAGCCAATCGTCTAAGTTAAAATAATGATCTTAAAATTATTATATAAGCCGTCTCATACATTTTTTTTCTTTAAATGTAATTAAATTTAACTAAGTTAAATTAAGTTAAACGAATAATTTATTTAATATTTTGATGTATTTTACTAAAAAAACATGTTGTTTTTTTTTAAATTCAAACATGAATTCCTACATCTTTTAACAACGTGGGAGTTATCTAGTTCACGGACACCCGGTATTTCTGGTTTTGCATATTGCATTAGTTGCATAATTGCAATGATATTTCTTTTACACCTTGCGATTTCACAGGACGCATACATATACAAAGTAATTTCCTTTTAATTTTCGTCTACTTGTTTTATGATAAGGATGAAAAACATTTAGTGTAAATAATGAGCTAGTTTTCACTTCCTTAAAAAAATAAAGTGTGCGGTAGTCCGGTAGAAATAAAATTGTTTAAAATTAAAAATGATATACATCTTTTTAAAAATTTATTTATATATCTAAAAATAAAAATCGGTCCGAGACAACTCAGACAAACTTTATCATACTTACTTGCAAGTTAAAACTAGAATTTTCCCGGAAAATGGCTTAGGTATATCGTTGGATTCTTACTAAAATGGACTACATTTTTTTTTTTTTTTTTACTACTGCTACTACTATATTTTACGTATTCTGTAAAATTCTATTTAAATGTCTATTATTATTTTCGATACCACTTTCTTTTTTTAATTTTAAATAAACAATATTTAATTTTACCTCTGATAGGTGCCGTCTACTTCTGAGGGTAAAAATAAGTTTTTCCTTTTCTGTAACTGATTTTATAATTTGGCCTTGAGTACGAACAAAGTTTAGTTACAGTAATAATATCTTTTGGGAAAATTTGGTTCATTTATTCCTAAAAGCAATAACAATTTATATAATCGAGCAGTGACCCGAAGACGACGTACCTCGAAATGATTATTGTTATTGCTAAGCTAAGGCAACCGCAGATTTATTTCAATAAAAATAAAAGTATATTTTCATTTGTTGGTCTTCAAATTGATAAACAATAATCATTAACTTATCTATAATAACTTATCTAAATTAATTATATTTTTTTCTCTAAATATAAAATTAAGCCCATTTCCACGGGCCTTTAAGAGCTTGTTATTAAAGTTAATGTATAGACAGGTTTGATATTTAACTTTATTGTGTTTATATTTTTATTTTATAATTAAGAGTTTATTATCCAATATACGGATCAATTTTGTTGTTTCATTGATTAAGTTCTATAATATCTCGGTTAAACAAAAATGTTTTTTCTATAATCTACGCAGATTCAACCTTCTGAATGCGTATATGCGATAGGGGAAAAAATGGTTTTCTCACTAAACTAAGTTGAATGAATTTTATCATGACCGTAAAACTTATTTTTATAAATTAAAAAGATTAATACTTATTAAAACATAATAATAAAATATCTTCAAAATTGTTTTTAAAGTCAAATTCAATCATTTAAGTCATGTTCAATATAAAAATAAAATTAAAAGTCAAAACTATTAAGATGTTCGTTAAAAAGTACTTATAGAACAAAAAGAAAAAAAGAATAAAATAATATTTTTTTATAGTGAACCATAATTAAAAATTAGTGGAAGATCAATGGATATTGTTTACTAAACATTACAGCAACAAGTCTAAAGGCCCCTATACACGATCAATCATTTTGCGCAAACATGATGTTTGCGCAAACCTGATGTCGGGCAAATTTTGGTCATACACGTCAAACATCATGTTTGCGCAAACATCAAACAGCCCCATACACATAGTTAAAATGTTTGCGCAAACATTTTGACCGTGTAGGGGGTCTTAACTTAAGACTTTTTTAAAAAATTGAAAAGAACAGAACACAATTAATTTAATTACAATTGTCTTAAGATGTGTGTTAATTTGTAGATCTTGTTATGGTGTTACATATTTTATTTCTCATATTTATATTGGGGGAACAGGTGAGCGCACTATTCTGAATTGATTCAGATATTAATAGTTAACATTTTAAATAATTTAAAAATATTCAGTTACTCTCACTATTTATTGTTTAATAAATATATCTTTAGCTTTAACATCTCAGTAATAAATTAATTTGAGACATTATGTTTATATGAACTATTTTGTTTACTTTTGTCTAGAGGATACATTTCTAAAATAGTGCTATAATTCTGAAATATCTTATTTATCAAAAGTGGTAATTTGTCAAGTTTATTATATCAGTATATTATCGTTTGATGGTTATATTATACGACCATAAAAATAAGTATACATTGCTAGTCTAAGTACACAACAAGAGACATTTAGACACGATTTGATAATTTAATAATTGAATAGTTTACAAATTTATTAAAATCATTGAAATAAAATTTTGTGGAGCTTCTAGCCGAAGTTAAAAAGTTATGTACAATATTTCTTTTATACAAGTCAAAGGCGAAGCTTGAAATCTTACATCAAAGATCTCCAAGGATCCACAACTACCCCAAGTATTTAGAATTTCATTCTAATAACTATACCGCGGAATGTTACACTACACATTAGAATAAGTTAAGGGTTAAAACAAAAATCATAAGGAAACAAGTTAAAAAAAGTAACTTCTTCCCAATATAAAACCACCAAAATATATACTTGTTTTAAATAATAGTAAGCAAGTGATATGATAATATAGGTAATAAATTTAATTTAATTTTTTAAAGATTAGATTTAAGGGCACTCACCCTAATAAATACAGTTCCGTACACTGTTATATCCATAAGGTTTAATAGAGGTTGTCATTAGTCATTAGGTAACCTTGACAGTAATCATTGCGGAATTGAATAATAGTATGTTATCAGCGTCTCGTTATTTTCATTACTTTGTTCAACACTGAATGTAATAAAAAGGAAATGTAGGAGGCACTGAATGAAATAAATTTTAAATTAACAAGTTTGCAGACTTTATAATTACACATTGTTATTATTATTATTACTATTATTATTATTATTATTAGTAACAGGGTATACATTTTTATCGTTCATCTCATTCAGATTTGTAGTAAATAACATTGATTCAGTAAACTTGTTTGTTGGTTTTATTACCAATTAAAAACAGCTGTTTGAAAATTATAACTATAATTATAATTATGATTATAAGGTCATCTTAATGAATCTAAATCTAGATTGTTGGAATTTCAGCGTCCACGGTGATTTACATAAAATTCTGAATTTTAATCAAAAAAGATTATGAAAAAAAAAAGAATGTCTCTTTTCTTTATGGGAAAACATTAAATCGTGATTTTTTTTTTTTTTTTTTTTTTTTTTTTTTTTTTTTTTTTTTTTTTTTTTTTTTTTTTTTTTTTTNGTGTCGTTGAATCCAGTATAGCTAACATTTAATCCAAAATCTTTATACCTTCACCTCTGAAGACGGTTACCGCCTTGTTGGGATATAGGCACTAGTTTTCCGGGATAGAAAAAAATCGGTTTTCGTTCTCTGGGAGGGCATTATAAAGAGAACTTGTTTTTTTGCGTGACCGAAAATTTCTATATGTTCAAAAATATATCTATGATAAAATTGGTTCTATATATCGAACAAAACAGTCTAGCATAGATTTTGATACATTATTTAAATTCCATAACATCTCATTTCATTTATTTATTTTTAAAAATATTAAATTTTAGATAATATTGATAACGCTTACTGTGTTTAAGAATTTTTAGTAACTTATAACAAAATATTGTTAATTAGTCTAGGGAAAATACGATTTGACCTGCGCAAAATTGCTTCACGAGCGATTATAGTGGTAATTTAACTAAACTAACCTTGCTTTGTAACATATCCAAAATCAGACAAAATCCAATCATGGGAAAGCACCTAAAAATCAAATTCAAAATGGCGTATTTTTTTATTTTATTAGAATTTTATTAGAACATAAATGTAGAACAACATTTATTAGGAAAATAAATGTTGAGTGTGGTTATAAGTTTAAATTAATTTACTTTTCTTATAATTATAGGCTAGTCAAAATATGAATAAAAAATATCGAAATTCGCAAAGCGCGATGCAGGTCTGATTTTTTTTCGGTTGTTCGGACCAGTTAAAGTAGTATGCTCCTAAGTTTGCAGCTTGGAAAAACCTATGCTTGCTATGTAATACGTGAAAAACTAAAAAAAAAAAAAAATCAAACTTATTGAATTTTTGGCCATATAGCTCGTACACTATGGGTTTTTTGGTATTAGACGTTATTACAATTTTAAAAGTACAGTAAATTTCCAGCAGCATAATCTCAACCGGAGCCCTCTATACGACCAATAGGTTCCGAGATATGGTACTTCGAAAATTGGAATTATTTTCCCCAAAAAACTATTGCTCTCGTTTCGGGGTGAATATCGGCGTATAACTGGAAACCCACGAGAAAAGTCATGAGGAATGAAGTTGAAGTAAATATAATTGGCTTCCTTTAAAGTCCATTGACAACTCTGTACGTCTAAAAGTTACCGAGATATGACACTTCAAAAACAACTATAATTTTCCAAAAAATGAAATTTTAAGTATTGCTCTCGTTTCGGGCCGAATATCGGCATAAAAGCTCTCCCCTACGAGAAATGTCATAAGAAAAGAAGTTGTAGTAAATTTAAATGGCTTTTATTAAAGCACAAAATGAAGCCTGTATACAGAACAGTTTTGTTGCAATCGTAAAAAGAACAAAAAACGGTAAATTGTAACTTTCAAGAAATTAATCTAAACCACTTTTTCTAACAATTTATAGGGCATTAGGCAAAAATAGCTTTTGTGCATATTACCAGATCAGTGTTTGGAAATCAAAAGAAACACTTTAAACTAATAATGTATGTAATGTTATCTAAAGTATGTTTTGACTAGCCTATAACTATAAGAAAAATAAATGAATTTAAACTTATAACCAAACTCAAAATTTATTTTATCTACGACTTGCACTGTAAATAGACTTTACATTGCTAATAACAGGGAGGGAAGTGTTACTTCCCTCCATTGGGAGTAAAAAAACAGTCATACCAACTTAAAAGGTATTTTTTAGGTAAATTTTAAGTATTATGTTGTTTTTTAGCTGTTTTGTTTACCTTTTTTCGGGAAGGTTACTTTAGGTTATCATACAAAGTCTTTAAATTAAAAACAAACTAAACGTAATTAAATTAAAAACGTATATATTTAGTATAAGA
Organism: Gerris buenoi; assembly: GCA_001010745.2. Taxonomy (NCBI): domain Eukaryota; kingdom Metazoa; phylum Arthropoda; class Insecta; order Hemiptera; family Gerridae; genus Gerris; species Gerris buenoi. Next base: position 326,508 of record KZ651390.1, read on the forward strand.
ATTGTTATTTTAATAAATCAAGTAACTAAATATCAGTTTAAGGTGTTTAAATTGCGTGAATTTGTAGGTAAAACTTTTATATTTACAAACTTAATAGCTATTACCCATGGTGCACTAGTCGTAAATAAAATTTAATACGCAACATGGATCGAAGTATTTCTACTCTCGGGATTATCTCTCTCGGCAAGCCTCGAGAGCTAATACTACAGTTATCTCCCTCAGCAAGCCTCGGGAGCTAATTCATTTATCTCCCTCGGCCTTGCGGCCTCGGGAGCTAATGAAGTTTTCTCCTTCGGCGTTGCCTCAAGAGAAAACTTAACCTCGAGCCGGAAAACATACTTCGCTCCCTTGTTGCGTAAATAACTATTCCTTCATTGTTTGAATTATATAAACTAACATTTATTGGATGGCTGGGCTTTCATTACCCTTAATATAAACAGACGCCATTTTGAATTTAATTTTCAGGTGCTTTCCCATGATTGGATTTCGTCTGATTTTTATAAAGCAAGGTTGGTTTAGTTGAAAACCATGGAAGTTCATAAATAAATATTAACAGATTGAATTATTGATTCATATAAATAGTTAACAACAATTTTGTATGTTTTCATTACCTATTATGTTATTGAGAGAGAGAGAGAGAGAGAGAGAGAGAGAGAGAGAAAGAAAGAGAGAGAGAAGAACAGTAATTAAAACAAGTTTAATTACAGCTTTTGTTCTTGTTTTTCGTATTTTCAATAAGAATGGCATAACAAGAAATTACTAATGTGCGACTTTTAAGTTCAATGTATTTTCATTCAGATTTTGTTGTTTAGTACCTTTAAACGTTTGTAAAACTTCGTCTGGTTTCGCACATATAATAAAGTTATGGATTTTATATTTCCATTTCCCATTTAAGATCCCCCCTTTTCTTTTATAAAAATGACACAATTTGTTTAGGTTGCAGTCAGTATGGACTAACCAAGATGACTACCAAATATGGGGACTGTCAAAAAGAGATGTCAAAAAGAAGTCTTGGTGATCAAAGGGTGAGCGTATTACCAAGTGTCGAAATTGCAAAATGGCTCTTGGCTTGAATGCGGGGCAAAAAGCGGTGCTGGGATACGGGGTCATGCCAAAATATTTTATAAAGATAATCCCGAACACAAAAAACCCATTTTATCGTATTCACACCTACAGTAATATTTATTTAATTGAATTTAAGTTTCTTTATTATAATTTTTCTCAGAATATACAAATGATAATTTTTAATTAGAAAAAAAGTCGACGCGGAAAAACGCTGTCAACACTTATAACAAACCCCTGACTATAAGGCCAAATATCTAACCGAAATTGGAAATATATTTTTGATTTTTCTCTTAATAAATAAAAAATAAAATATTAGTAAACAACGCACATAATTAATCAAATTAGATTATTTATTTATTAGATTATTTATATTTATATTTATTATTGTATTGGAAATAAAAGCATTAAAATTTCAAGCCTAAATATTGATTTAACATTACGGTTTAAATATTCACTTATAAGTAATTTCCATTTTGCCAATTGAAAAACAATATAATTACGTTAGTAAAATCAATATAAAAATAAGTTTATATTATTTTTATTATTATTTCATTATAAAAAACTAATCGATGGGAAAAATATCGGAAATTGGGTATGTAGGTTAAATGTTTAAAAGCTGGGAAAAAAATCAAATTAAATATATTGTGCTTTAAGTCACACACGTGTTATTATACCTACATTTTTTTTTTTTAAATCGTCGGCATGACCCTGGTTTATAGCATGTAAATAAAACACCAAATTATAAACATTACTAACACCAATAATTATACTAACTGCACCTAAACCTTATTTATTCACTTAATTAATGCACTGTAAATATATAATTTTAATTCTAATCTCTAATATGCACCTAATTATGAATATATATATTTTTTTTAAAATGAAGTATGGGAAATGGTAAATAGTGATAATAACTATGAGATAGTTGTTTAACAAACGTATAAAATAATCCAATAACGTTAATGAACCGTAGTAATATACTGTATAATTATAAATTTGCAATCGCTATTATTTTTATGATAATTATTTGTTTAAAAAATGTACTATATACATATTTTTAGGGTTTCGTGGTCGTCCTAGAAACCCTTATGCTTTTGGTAGTGCGTCTGTCCGTCCGTCGCATCTTGGTGTATATCTCCCGACCTACTAAAGCTATAGACTTGAAATTTGGTATATAAGTTAAACTTTTTTGCCCAAAAACAGAAAACCTATTGCGAACTTTAACACTCCAAATTTCTGCGATCTGCGATCAATTGCGATCACCGCGCAATATTTTACATTTTTTGTAATTTTCAAGTTGGGTATCATTTCAAAGGTATTGAAATGTAGATTACAAATATGTATCGCATTTTCAAAATGGCGGCCATTTTACCCCCCAAAAAATTCAAACAAACCCAAAATTTACCCCCCCTGCACTACCCCATTAGAATAGGTCCTAAAATAAGGCAAAAATACATAAATATAAATCTCTGTAGTCCAATAAAATTTCCAGGAGTTGATTTAAAAAAAGTAAAATTTTAGAATTTTTAGGGGGGCGTAACTAGGGGGCCCCAAAATTTTTGTGATTTGAAAAATCGAAGTTGGGTATCATTTGAAAGGTATTGAAATTTGGTTCACAAAAATATATTTTGTTTCCAAATTGGTTGCCATTTTACCCCCCTAAAAATTAAAACAAAACGCAAAAAAAAATGTCCCCCCCCCGCTAGCCCAAAAGGACAGGTCCTAAAAATAAGGCAAAAACACAAAAATATGCGTCTCTGTGGTCCAATGGTATTACCAGGAGTTGATATAAAAAAGTCAATTTTTAGAAATTTTAGGGGGGCGTAACTAGGGGGCCCCAAATTGTTGTTATTTGAAAAATCGAAGAAGGCCATTTGGCCATTTTAGCCCTAAAAGAATTCAATAAGCGCATACCGAAGATAGTAAAGAATAATAATATATGCACATCTTGATTTTTAAAATAGTGAACAATGGATAGTTTTGTTTAAAAAAAGAAATAATAATAATAATTTATTCTTATGACCGAAGAAACCCTTTTAGTAACTTGTTAGCCAATACTTGACGGGATTTTTTTATAATACAAAATGCAGTTTTATGGCAATAAATATTTTTATATTAATATTTTCCTTAACATTATTCTACTAAGATTATGATGCGCAAAAGACAATATATAAAGTGAAAAAAAAATAATAATAATAATAATTGAACTATTATGGAAATTAAAATTAAAATAACATCGTATTGATATATTATATCCTCGCACAACTATACAAAGATTTTTTTAAACAAACTTTATAACATAATATCGAAGAGAAATAAAAAACCTCAATAAGATTTAATAAAAAACGAATACAGATATGGATATGAATAATTATTACATCGTATAGAGTTCAGTAGCCACTTAGAATATATAAAATGCATTTAGTTGAAATTTGGAATAAAAAGAGCTTGCATTAAGCTACTTCTATAAAAGCGAAAATTAACAAATAGCTAGATTTTCTGGCAATTTTTAAACATTTATTTTTATGGGTATAGCCTAATTTTTTTTATGATATTGATGTATGTTAATCTTATTGACAGTTTTTCTTTTTAATTATCAATACCCCAAGGTTGTTTAAACGTATAGTTTTAAATGACTGACTAAATGACTGACTAAAAGGCTAAGCGGCGTTAAAATTTGTTTACATATAATTTGATTAGTATATTAGATCATATAGGAAAAGTGTGGATAGTGCTAAGTATTGAAATCAGTTATCATTAAAAATAGTCGAAAAACTGAAATGATCGTCTGATTGTTTTTTGTATATTGTGCGGTTATTATTATTTGAAATTAAACCACTCCTGTGTTTTGATGTTTGATTAACACAACATATCGGCATATCGGTCAATATACAACTAATTGTTTTGTATATTGTTTGCATATAATTTGATTGGGTTATAGGAAAGGGTACATTGCTAATATTTATTTATATATAATTTGATTAGGTCTTAAAGAAAGGATGGGAGTGTTAAGATTTATTTACTAATAATTTAATCTAGTCAAAGGAAAGGGCAAGCTGTGTTAAGATTGTTTGCATATTATTTTATTAGGTCTTAGGAAAGAGAAGGTAGTGTGAAGATATGTTGAGATATATAATTTTATTAGGTAATCGAAAAAGGTAGGTAGTAGGTAGTGATATTATATGTTTCGATGAGTTTGATGTAAAGAGATTATGTTGTCAAAGAAAGTATACACAGAATTAGTCTAACCGATCCAAATCGTTACGGTTTATTTACAAAAGAGGTAAAAAGATGTAATTGATTAACTTTATCATAAAGTGTTAAACCATATATTTGCTTAGGCTATATCGGTGCAGTTAAGTTTGTTTAACAATTTTTCTACTTTCATTTATTAGGACATCTAAATCGAAAGTTAATATAAAAAATTGTTTAAATTAAAATCAAATTTTGTACGATAATGTAAAATGTAAAGGTATTAACTGCGGTAAATCCCTGAAAAGAATTAGGCATTACAATAGCAAAAGTAAGATAAATTTAAATGATTAAACCATTTTAAGGTCTCAAATTAATAACAAGCAATAGTAAATTAAGTTAATTTAAGCATGTATAGTTAAAAAAAATATATAATTAAAGTATGAAGCAGCGGATACTTAATTTCAAATCGGTTTTCTTCGTCATTATATTATACGAACAAGTAATTTATTAGATTGGATGGCAAAAGTGATATATACCTATAAGAATCCTAGTAAAGTTTAAAATTAATAAATGTACGACGATATGAAGTTCTAGGTCTTCCGGTGGTGAAGATGTCATGTAGAGTTTCTTAACGTTCCGCAACCAGTGTTGACAGTATCTTCAGTGATAAACAAGTCCTTATAAAGTAACAACGTAAAATGTACTCCCCTGAAGATGCTTCAACACTGAGTGTACGAAACTTTGGAATTTAAACTATAAACTTCTTGGCCACCACCGGACCGGAAGACATATAACTTAAAATTGAGACTAACCGCGGAAGTATACATAATAGTATAATCTATGATCACTTAAAATAAGTGCTTTAAACTGATTTGCAATTTTGTTCCGACACGGGTGTTAAGCTCATAAAACAACATCTTAATATTTAAGAAAACACAAATAAAAAAATATTGTAAGTCATTAATGTACAATGAACCTTTAGCTTGCTGGTCAAGCCCACATTCAACCATTTCCGGAAGAGGCAGGTGCCCTAACACCATTCAAATTATCAAAAACATCTTGTCCAAATGGAAATAAATAGAGCAATTAAAGAATTTTGTTTTTAATTAAATAAGTTTTGAACGGTTAAAGACTTAGTTCTAAGCTTTGTCTATACACAGCTATTTTTAAAGAGAAAAAATTGGCTTAAAAAAAATTCATTTACACCTATAAATAGTACGTAATCATCTATTTTTTTTAAATTTTGTAGGTTTATCGACAATAGCACGCAGATTTCTTTTCACCGTCTGTGCTCTTTAATTTTTCCTTAATTGATACTTTAATTTTGTGTTAAAATTAATAAAATTTTGACAGATTTAAAAACCGTGTGAAAATTAAAAAAAAATGACAATAATAGGTTGCAGAAGCATATAAAATCATTGTATTACACGAAATAGGATACGAGGAATCTATGTACCACACTAATTGGTAGACTTTTTTTTTTTTTTTTTTTTTTTTTTTTTGGATGTAAGAATAACTGTCAATTAATTATTATTATTTTTTTTTTTTGTCTTTTTATAAAAAAAAAAATCTTTTCTTATGATGCATTTTAGGTACAAAATAATACAAAGACGATTCCTCCTTCCAAATTAAAGAGCACCTACATAGAAACTAGGCCGTGTTAAACTCGACTGAACAAAAATGATAACATCACATACATCATACAAAACTTTGTGATTACACTTCTTTAATGTTATCCTAAAAAAAACATTTTCTCATTACTTCAATATCTTCCTCATCTCTCTAATATAATATATATTAAATAAAGTTTTTTTTGATCACTTAATTTGTGGAGTTATCCAATTACTATACGTATAAGTAAACTAACAGGCTAAATTAATATATCCGTTAATAATTATTACTTAAATTAATAACCTATATTTAAAAAGGATTAACAATTATCGTCAATTATTCTATAATTTTATTATTATAAGTTTTTTGAGCGAGAGAAGACGACGAGGTAGGGAAAAAAATTTGTTCAGCCTTATGGAACGAACGGCCTCCCATCAAGATGTTTCAGATATAATTTGATTTTAAACGATTACTTAACCTTAACGTTATAATTACACGATAGCAATAACTGAATCTTTTTTACATAAATTACATATTTTGATGTAGAAAGGAGAATTTTTTTTTAGAATATTATAAAACACCTAAAACAATATAAAAATAGCCTATGTGAAACTGCTTAATCTTAATGTATATTTACTCCTCCTCAAAAGCATAATTAGAGCCACAGTTCATGTATTAAACTTACATTTTTTTTTTTTTTTTTTTTTTTTCAACTCTTTTTACAAAAATTTCTTTTACATGCTTTTTCACCCACAAATATTAATCATAGTAGGTATTAAGTGTATGATATATATTATACTTCTTTGAATAAAAATAGTCGCGAATGACCATTTGAAAATTATGTGTGAGAGGTAAAAAATAACCATGCGATTTTAAATCAATAATTAATTTTACACAAGGTGTAGTTTTAAAGATATGTTAGTTCACAAAAATTGAGTGACAGAGACTGACAGACCGAGAGACAGACAGGGAACCAACAATTTATGAAACAGATTTCACTCTAGGAATTTTTAAAATCGGAAACAACATATTTTTGTTCTTTAGAACGTCCACATTTCTAAATATAGGTAAAAACTAAATTCGTTTCAGAGGTTTAAAATAAGCTGCGCCCTTTGTCTGGAATATACAAACACTATACAATATTTTTATTGATTATATAGTTTATATTAGTCATCTGTTTAATTTTGTTCTGCACGAAAAAAAAAACCTTTTTTGTTGCTTTAAATAATTATGATAAATGATAGATACTTTATTTTAAATTACTTTTTTAGGGTTTTTATAGGGGGCAAAAAAATAATAAAAAAAAATGTCCTGTTTACTTTTACTTTTTCTTTAATGAGCCTAACTACTGGAATTAGCAAAAAAGAACAAACCAATTTTCCAATGTATATAATTATGTATTTAAAAAATTAAATTAAGTAAGCCATTTTTTAAAAATCATTATACATAAAACATCAGTACTTCCTCATAACAAAACCAAGACACCGATTTTCTTTCTATATTTATCTTGAAATACTAGATCAAAAAGAATGTGTAGTATAAAATTGTTACTTATTAATTAGATTTTGCGCGAATAATAAAGATTTAATTTATTATAATTTTACAATTTCTCTAAGCTTTACAAGTCAAAATTGTTCCAAATTTAATTTAAACAATCAATAATGTGAATATCTGAAATTAAGGATTACTCCAAAACAAAATATAGTCTTCTACCAAATTGATAGTGACCTAAAGTCGAAGCTAGAGCAACTAAAGTGTATAAATGCTTAAACAATTCTAAGATGACCTCAGATAGACAAAACTCCGGCGACATGAAAGGAATAGTTAGTTAAGTTTATCTAATCACCCCTGCTTTTCTTCATAATTAAAGAGAAGGCATTGGGAATAATACTCTCTAAAAATGGAGTAAACTTATAGATAAGTGGTAAAATTATATGTTGCTGTAATTATTGCATGTATTTCAAAGTTAAAACAAAACTACTGTTCTCCAAATTTCTTGTTTGCTCATGTTCTGAGAGAACAAGAAGGATAGAATAGTGAAGAAGAAAGTTGCGTCAAACTTTTATCATTCGCGCATTTATTGAGATGATTAATACCATATTATGAGTATTCCATTGTGTCCATTAAGGATCTAGCTGAAAAGTTAGACAAATATAAACAGAGAGTTTATATAAGACGATTTTTATTAGTCATCCAAATTGATTTCTGTCATTTATTGAAATTAGTAACATACGTCGTATTTGCACGAGATTTCAAGCCATGAATTTCAAGTAATTTTTTCGACTCAAACAAAAGCGAGAGAGTAATTTGCCTGTAAACAGGTGTTTGTTTACAACGCAAAAAAATATAGCTTTGCTTGCCGCCAGACTACACTTACAGTAGGTAAATACCTATACAAGGACTTCCTAAAATGTTCAGTGCAAAGTAATAGGCACGCGCTTATTTAAATGGTAGGTGTTTCGTTGGAGTACTAACTAGGTTGGTGGAGAGTAATTTAACATTGTTAGCATCTAAGGGCCGTAGTGAGTATAAACGAAGCGGTCGGTATAGGGAAGGTGTTTTAGGCCGCTGTAACATGGGATTTGGTGTGAGATAAGGCCGAGAAAGTGCGGGGGCGGGAGAAGGACCCTGTTCGTCCAATAAGGCGATTGTTGAGATGGGCGATGCCCTCGGCTCGGTGTAACCCGTGGCTCTGCGGTACCGGACTAAGGTGGATAGAACTGGCCGGTGGAATACTCGCGAGTCCGGGTCCGAGTTAGACGCCATGGTTACCTTGACGACTGGCGGCCAGGCCTCGTGCTGGTGCCGCACCCACTTCTCGGCAAGCTCCCCTCCTCGACCGATTTCATTACATTCCATCCAGTACCCCCACCTCGGTACCGGCCTCTCACCGGCCTCTTCAACCGACTCAGAAACACTCGCTAGACCAAAACATACACACGCTTGTATTAATGCACTTAGTCTATTTTCATCAAGCCCCCTAATTTAGAAGATTACGTCATTTATTGATTCCATTATAAAGGGGTGTACCTTCTTCACACGAATGACACGAGTATTAGGCATCGTTTAAAACAAAACATTATTATTACTACAAATCTACACAAGTTTTAATTTTTATTTAAATAGAGAAAAATGCATTTAAGCGTAGGAATATAAGGAACTATACCATCAATAAAAAGTAGCATAATTAAAATGAAACTGTCACATTTTAATAATTTGGCGGTGAGAAAAAAAATGAGTTAAACCGGTACGAAATTACATTTTTGCCCAAGTTTCCCTCTAACCCGTTAATACTCCATATTATCCGTGGCGCAACAGCCTGTGCAAGACCTAGACCCGCCAAAGGGCTTACCTGCACACTCTTCTCTTTGACTTTAGGTCAAGATAAAAGGATCCTCTTAAACCATTGGCATAATAATATACGTAGGTAAACATCTAACATTTATTTATAATAAGGTGAATTAGCCCAATAGCCCTTTGGCTAAACAACCCTAGTGACGGATTAGTATAACTTTGGCGAACAGCCATAATTTTAGCAGCTTCATAACTCAAACTCAAAACCCATTTGGTTTATGATCCAAATTTACCGTAGGTATAATTAAATTTAAATACCGACGATGAGATAAACTAGATGTATAAACTTATGCATACTGTATAAATAAGTAAGCTAAACAAATACAAAATTGGTAGACATTTTATGGTTCAGATAATTAATGAGAAAATATCACTACTGAAACTATAAATGGCAAAGAGAAGGAAACTCAGAAGGGGCAAAGTGGATTTAACATTACTTAATCCGTCACATAATTTGATCGCAAAGAAGGCATAAAAGAGAATAACATAGAATTAGTTAGAAAGCTGCATAAATTTCAAAGAATAATTTATGATTAGGTACGTGTTATAACGAAAAATTAATAAATATGTCTACATCTTCATCCAAGAAACAAACATTAAGAACGATTGAAAAGTCTATATTTTTCAGGAGAGTATTGGTACTACATAAGGGTCAGCTATTTCTTTAGACTATATAAAGCTAAAATTATTCAACAGTAATTCATATTGCTTTAAGTAAATCGAATCCCATCTGCTTCTCCACTTAGTTCTACAAAAGGGTAACGTTATGGGGAACGGAAATCTCGCGTGATCGAGCCACTATACTTTTACTTAACTTAGAAGGTACAGTAAATGCTATTTTTTTTCTTAGGTTTTTCAAATTTAATTGATGAGAAAAGCAGTTAATATTTTATCTCAATTTATAAAAAAAATTGTACAAAAACAAATGAATAACATTCTTTAATCAATTCTCTAAAATATATAACTTGTAAATTAATGTGTAAAAAGACGTAGACAAATAAAAATTCGGAAAGAGGAAATTATAAAAACACGAATCTATATTTTATACTCCATCAATGTAAATCAAAACCATGAGAAATATATACCTCTTTCCACAACCAGTTACCATATATAATTTTATCATCGACTTCCTCCTTTTATATGATTAACTATCTCTACAATAAATTAAATTTATTTTGAATATATATATACTACTGTTGTTTGTTGTTCAATTTTACAAGCGTGTGATATTTTTCATTGTAAAGAATGAAATAAACATTGTTTTTGAAGAAAAAGTAAATACCCATAAGAGGAGGATTAAGTATTAAATGATTATTATATATAGGTATCAGGAGCATAAAGAGCTTTGATAAAACTACCAAACATAAAAATTATATTTTAATAGGTGACAACCCAATAGGAGATTGTATAAATTGTCATTTAAGATAGGAAATTACTTTTATGATTAGCCTTTCAACTGAAGAAGGAGAAATTTGTCTAAATACAATAGATCAATCATTTGATTGCTAAAGAAAGGTAACTACAACTTATTAAATTGTAAAACTTTTTGGAATCAATCACATCCTCAGGTTTGATAAAAATTAATCAGCTAATTGAAAACATTTCTTAACTTTTATAAAACCAAATTGCACCAAAAAGCTACTATACTCTAGCTAGTATACTCGTACAAATGATTCAAAAGTAAATGAGTACCTTATTAACATTTAATGTATACTTTGAAGGTTTTATACTTTTTTACACGATATATAGGGTACCATAAGTCAATAAAACATGAAGATGTTCATTCAATTTCATGAGGTAGTCAAATAGTTGGTGGGAAGATCATTAATTTAAAGTCAAGTAGGAAATAAGGCTGAGTGACAGGGAAGCGGCTACTGGATTCACCAGGCCTCTCTATTATCCGTCTCTCCTCTTTACGCAATTAGTTCTTGTCACTTAACTCTGTACTGTGAGGTTGATGGACTATAACCTTTCAACAGAAGCGCCTTCAGTCTGCCTACACCTTATGGCATCTAACCCCTTTTTTTCGATCACATCAAAAGAAAGATGATTCTTTACGGTTTCCACACTTTTCATTAGCTCATTCTTTTCATTTTTCAAATTTTTGTTGCTGTTAAATACACGACGAATTAAACTCGTCTTAAACAAGCTAAAATTCCTATATATAACTTCATAATTTATAATTAATCCGCAGACTTTGTACATAGGTACACTATACAAAGAATGTTTCACGTCAAAGAAGAGAGAATTAAGTTTGAAAAAATTAGTTTACAAGTTTGAATCGTATCTCATTGTATACTAAATAAACTTCAGCAAAAATAAAACAAAATTAACTTGAAAATAAAATAAAATAAAATAAGTTATTCAAGTTAACTCTCTCCGTCATAGCTTCAGCAAATTACAAATTTCATTTTTTTTTTTAAATATTACAATTTATAGAAAGGATTCAAATAATTCACTGTAAATTTAATCTGAAACAAGAAAAGAGGTAACAAAAAAATAAAAAATAAATAACATTTATCAATAACAAGAATAAAATAGTTAATTTATTCTCCAATTACTACACTAATATAAACTCGACATAAAATTATAAGAATGTTTATGTTCCTCAAATATTTTACATATATTAATAAATTCCTCAATATAATGATAAATTTGTTTATGTGAATTATATTCTCCTATTCCTTTTCAACGTGTCTGTTTTAAAACAAAATATACAACACTCAATATACTAAAAATAATAATCACCTCTTTTTTTTATCGTAAAACATAAAATTAATAGATTTAATTTATAATTGAAGGTGGTTTTCTTAGGTGGACTTGTAGAGTAGAAACACCTTATTTTATTCCGTAAAAACGGTATATTCCAAACAACGCTTTCACTCTTTTCGTTTTTAATTTATAATGTTTAAAAGTATTTTATGAACATTCTAATCACTGAGATAAAGATAAAAATAAGACAAACAATACAGTAATAAATCGAGACTGTGTGGCAGAGTAATCAATATGAATACTCTGATTCCGATTTTGAGACATTAGTTCTACTGTTCGATCTGTAACATACCTACCAACAAGATAAGTTTTATTAAAACTTATAAACTCATATAAGTAAAAATAATATAATAAAAATATAATAATATAAATAAAAATATAACTCATATTTCTTGGGAATCAATATAGATATGTGAGCGTTTTGGCCTTGGATGTATTCAAAGCATGCTCTTTTCAACTACGTCGATATTTTAGTAGTTAACTGATTCATATTTTAAAAAACATTAATAGCAAATTAATCATATTGGGTTTCTTATATTGCTCATAAGTAAAATTTATAATTTAATCATGGAGTTCAATATTTAATGTCAATTTCGTAACTATTATTCAGTGTAGTGTGATGGAAAAAAAGGAACAATTTTATGTAGACTATCAAAACAATTCACAAATTAAAGATGAAAATTCATTCACCGTAAATATATATGTATAAAAAAATGATATACCAAGAAAATTGCATAATTTTTTTTTTTTCGTTTTTGTTCAAAAGTACCAAGATCCAATTAAAATGTAATTATGTATTTATTTCTGATGATTATTGTGTGGAAGTATAATTTTTACCTCTTTTGTTTTATTCTGAAGTCTGGGATAGTTAAAAGACTTTTAGAAGTTATCAAGAATCAAGAGAGGAAAAAATTATAAAGAAAAACGGCCAAGCGCCCAGCGCGCGCGCTTTTTAGCGTTGTAAAGAAGATTAGCTTGTCAATTATTGGAATATATATATTTTTTTTTTAGTTTACTTTAATAATTTGCGATAATTACAACAATTATTATATCAAGCCATTAGAGTATTATTATAAAAAAAAATTTACATTAAATTATGATTAATAATATCTGGGATGTAAATTGCATTAAAAATTGTTTATTAATAAATCATTTGAATTAATCTAAAAAAAACCTAATGGAAGGTATAATTGTGAATTAAATTATTATAAAATATGAACTTCATATCCTAGTTAATTCCGTGGTCCGGTGTTTTTTTTCAGAAATGCCGCCTTTCGCGCATAAAGTAATTGGAGCTATTATTTTATGTTTAAATTTGTACTATATTCCCATGGTTTTCAACACGACATCAGTTTATTAAGCAATAAAGAGCTTTAAACTTTAACATACAAGAGTTTATATAATAATTCGTCCTATAAAATTAAACTCAATCAAAAAAAAAAAAAAAAAAAAACAAAAAAAAAAAAAAAAAAAAAAAA
>KZ651390.1:349440-363135 GCA_001010745.2 Gerris buenoi
TGATAAAAAAAAAAAAAAAAAAATCAGCAAGAAGAATTCTGTAAAAATTAAAAAAAAAATCTTAAATAAGCCCTATTGTCAAGAATAGAATGCTATGAAACTTTGAATAAAAATATATTAGGTTCTTAAAAATTAAAATAATACTTAAATTATATACTATGACTTAGGTAGCCATACACGTTGCAGTGTAACAGAGAGGTGAACCAATACAGGTAAACCGGAGTACCTGTGCAAACATAACTGCACAGTTATGTTATAAACTTGATAGCTCAATGTCACAAAGTGCATGGCTGTGGCAGTCTTTACGAGTTGCATGGTTGTTATCTCTATTTAGTTCATGATGATTACAAAGCTTTTATGGAGTGAACATTAGGCAAAATTATCATGTTCATTATTTTTTTAAGTTAGTTCATTTTAAAATTCAAGAACCTAGCTTCCTATACCCTTCACCATTAAAGAATAAATACGCCACATTTCAGAAAGCATATTTAAAGAAACACGCTTTAAATTTGCGTGACTATATTTCATTTTAAATAGGTATTTTACTTAACAGAATTTAATTTTAATAAAAGCCCTTATCTAAAAAAAAGTAAACTTGAGCTATTCTAACGATCTATTGTTTTTAGTTTTCTTAAAAATAAAAATAAATAAATTGTTTTCCCTTTTTTTTTCTAAGATCGGATCTATTCTTAATTGTGCCTGATTATTTAAAATTTACATAAGTTTCTTTAATTTAAATTAAATTAAAAAAAAATAAAACATGTTTAAATAATTTGTCATAAAAAAGATAATTCTTAACTAGAAATATAAATGCACATATTCCTTCTTTTGATGTTGAAATAACAAGCCCGCATCAATGACCAATTATTAATAAAAATTCCTTGTAATCCAAGGTCGAGTATCCAATTCACTTAAATGAGGCAAAACTGGTAATCTTGCAAACTTAGTTGAAACTAATTACAAAAATAATTAGCTTTATTAGAGTACAAAAACGTTTTTAAAATTGGCGATTAAAATTATCAAAAATAAATTTTAACTTTAAAACAAACTATATATATAACAATATATACATATAAACCAATTTGCATACTTTTCATAATATTTACAAGTTGAACAATTTAGGAAAATTTAAATGTAATTCAATCACAGGGTCAACAACTGCTGTGCTAGGAAAATTTAATTTATATATGTTACTAATAAATTGCTGAAAATGATAATCATGACTAAATAGTAACTTCGAGTCGGAAAAAAGTAATATAAGTAGACCACTAATATAATATCCTAATATAAATATGTACCTACCTACTATTTTAATACCATATATAGGTCACTATTGAATGTCTTTCATTCAATTTAAAGCCATATTATCAAACAAAATTTATTTTATCCTTATATAAAGTGTATTAATTCAAAGCTATATAATTTTAACACTAGTCCGATTTGACAATCGTTTAATACTAAGCTATGACATTCAATATTATTAATTTTATATAACGATCGTTCAACACTAAGATATATAATTTGATTGTATTAATTTGATCTAACAATCGTCTAAAACATTGGTTCCCAAAGTGGGGGGCGCGCCCCCCAAGGGAGGCGTGAAGACAAGTCAAGGGAGGCGTGGGTCCTCGAGATCGAGATAGCTTTGCCGTCCGAATGTCTAATGCGATTATATAAAAATCCAAATATCAAACAAGTTGGAGAATCTCACCTACGAATTCAACAGATACTTTCCTACCACATGTGATGTCAAAATACAACATTTACAGATTAACAATGGATCCTTTCAGTGTCAACACAGATTCCCTGCCCGAAACACTTCAAGAACAAGCTTTAGAAATAAAAAAAGGTTCTGCTGCCAATTTTGATAAAGTGGACAAATCATCGTTTTGGGTTAAGTATTACAAAGTGTATCCCAGTATATTACAGCAAGCACTTCTATTATGTATTTACCTTTTTGAAGCACTTATTTGTGCAAAAAAGATTTTTCAGCCCATATTATTTTATTTTTGTTTCCGAGCTTACCGAAGGTAACGGAAGCTATGTGATCGTTCTGAAGAACGAAAAAATTTTAGGTCTCCGATTTCAAAAATTCCAAGACAGAAATCCGTTTCAGACATCAGGGAACATTTTTGGTTCCGTGTCTGTCTGTCGGTCTGTCGGTCTGTCGGTCTGTCGGTCTGTCGGTCTGTCGGTCTGTCGGTCTGTCGGTCTGTCGGTCTGTCGGTCTGTCACAAATTTTTGCGAACCGCCATATCTTAAAAACTACACGTCCAATTTTAATGAAATTTGGGTGGTAGGTCATACTTAGCCCATTGTTGGTCCCATATAAGTTTCAACTTTCTGCGGTTATTTGTTCATCTTCTACATGCACACAAACATACATTTATTTACAGCTATATCTTTAAAAGTAATCATCTGATTTTAATGAAATTTTCATGGTTTGTCGAGAGTAGCTTGCAGATAGCACCTGCCAAATTTCAACCACCTGCGCACTTCAAATCGTACTAAATTAATATGTCTTATACTACAAAGCCTCATGGCTCACTGACTCACTGACTGACATTAATGTTTACCCACTTCCAGAAGAGCTAGAGACTTGCGGTTTGCGCCATTCGACGCGCAACGTCTACATTGTGAACCAAAATAATTATAAAAAGTTCACTTTTCCCCCTCCTTCCACCCTTAAAAAATAAAAATGGCCGACTTGATTTTTAAGCTGGTTTGAGGGCTTATTGCAGCCAAACGGTAAGTCGTACTAGAAAATGGATAACACAAGTGGTAACTGATTTTAAAAGATCTACAACTTTAGTCCTATGAGTTTTTGTCGAATCATCAACGGTTGTACCTTAAATGGTGATAATTTTGTTATTTTTTGGTTTTGTTTTTTTCCATTTTTGTCTTTGAATGGCCATAGATTCTATAATAGTTGGCCGATTTTATTTCTGATTGCGGCGATTGAATCTCACACTAATGCTCTTTAAATTGAGTATATTTTATTTCATTAGTTCATCCTACTTGCTGAGAACATGAGAGTAAACTTTTTCCCGAGCGCCGTGTCACGTGACCACTTTTTTTGGTTTTTAATATTGTGTCGTATATCAATTTAAAGGCCTTGATATGTACATTAAAGCTATTTTATTTGTTGATTTTTTAAAAATGTTGTACATGTACTTTTGTACCGATTTATAATTTTATTGTAGGTTAAATGGTTTAACTATTTTTTTAATTAGGGTTTTTTTTAATTTATATTTATTTATTAGTTAAATTAATACCCTTTTGTATTTTTGTCTTTTAAAAATATAACTTTGGTACCTCAGAAGACAGGGGTACAAATGTTAAAGTTAATCTTTTATAATATGATGTATATCGTTGAAAAGCTCTTGCATAGTAGATTCATTTTTGTTATATTCTGTTTTGTATTATTTTTAGTTTTGGGGGTATGGGGGGGGGGGGATAAAAAAAACCTGTTTATACAGCGGTTTCTACGGTTTGGTTGCACTTTTATATTTTTTTTATAAAATAAAGTATTGGTGCTTGTTGGAGGCTTTGTTTCTACAGCAAATGTTTAAACTTCTCCAACTTTATTAAATATTTACTGGGTCAGTGCCGCGCCGTTCCAACTTTTTGATTATTTTTATCGAGGTATTTTTTCTTAATTTGGTCTTTTCTTTGCGAGGAAGCTATGTGCCACATTAATTGGCAGAGTATTTTCATTACGTCCTAAAATTTTGTAAGGGGGGGAGGGGGGCGTGGGAAGATTTATTCTTGACTGTGGGGGCTTGGTAAAAAAACTTTGGGAACCCTTGGTCTAAAACAAAGATGCCTATATATCATTCAATAGTATTAATTAGTGGTCGGATAACCCCCGTCCTGATGTAATGACCCAATGTGCAGTCGAACGGGACTAAAATCCCCAAAGAAAAAAAAAAAAAATAAAATAAAAAAAATAGTATTAATTTGGTCTAACAATCATTTGAAACAAAAATATTATCATTCAGTAGTATTAATTTACCTAAAAATCGTTTAATATACTTTTTTTTAATAGGCTTTTAATAAATTATATTTTATTCATTAATCAAAAGAAAATTATAAATTCACAAATAATTTAATCCTTTTATAAATCGCCAATCAACACAACTTCTATAATTAATTAATAATTTATTTAAGATTATAACTGTCTCAAATAACGTTCTAGGTAATTTAATTAACACAATAATAATATATCAAAACAATAAAACTAATTAATTCAACAGGTCTTGTTTGCAAGAGATAAATGATAAATGGTAAGCCATTAGTGAAACACTTATGTATACAGTAAATAATCATAGTTATTAAATTCGTTTAAAATCAGAACGGAGGAAAATAATTAATAGTTATTAAATTACATCTTTATTCAAATAAAATAATATCAGTATTATTAAAAGTAGTAAATGCTACAATTATAGGCTGTTTAATTTGCAGTATTAAGTAACTCTAAGCACCTGCTGTTAAATACGTATATGTATTTATAATTTTAAATATATTTTGAATGAAATAATTCCTTGTATCCACCAATAGTAGAAATATTTAAATATCTTGTACGCAGAAGCAAGGATATTGGTATATACCAAAAAATAAATTATTACAAGTACATAATTATAAAATAATGATAAAACACAAATTATTAATAATTAATAACTTTTGCCCAAAAACAATGCTACCATTTTTCATTAAAGATTATAAAATAATTTAAATAGTAAATCGAATTATATTTTAGTAATTATATAATTTAGTGTAGAAATCGTATTTAACATTATACATAAAAGGTTAAAAGAAACTATGAAAGCGCTTTTTTTTGTTTCCGGTTTATTTTTTTCCGGTGCTTTTATTGTCACATATGTCTTAATTCCATTTTCATATAATGCCGCTATTAAGTTGATTATTTTAATAATATTTAATGTAAAAGTTAATTCACACTGAAGGAACAAGTTTAATCTCGAGCAGTTGAAGATTACAATATGTTCTTAAGGGAACACATTTCCTTTGGAACCCACACAAAACATTGTCATTTAACGTCTCCAATTATTATTTTACACTGGTCATTATCTCTGTTGGTTTACGTAACTCGCTAATCTTTGCTGGTGATCTCGAGTGTGGTCGAGCCTTAACTAAACAGAGATCTGATGAAGTCTAGTAGTTTAATACGAGTGAAACGTCAGCTGTCGAACTAACATCAATTGGACAATAGCAGACATCCTCTTTGTAAGAGCCCGCACAACACACACTCATTCTTTATAATAATTCCATGCAGCGCTAAACGCCTTGAATTATACGGCAGGCCCTTTAATTATTTTATTAAATTTATCTTCTTTATGTAGTCTTCTTTCTACTGTTGGCATTATAAAAGTAGCCTCTTCTTTAAATTGTGCTGCGAGCGAAGCAGATTCTCTCTCACTTTACTTCTACCAGATAATTATTGTAATTACGTTATTGATCCCAATTTATATAATTATATTCGATTCTTTTTATGTACGTTTTTTTCCCGTACTCTATCTATCTCCTTTCTCCCACAAGGTACATTATCTCAAATTACGAATCTCTGGGGCTGTTAATGCCCTCCCTATATTATAGTTATCCTGTTAGCCCAGAAACAGTAAATTAATGTAATACAAATTGCTTCGGTGGGCAAATGTTTAATCTCTACTTAGTTTAGTGAACTGTTTAGGGTAAAAACAATAAAAAAAATGTCACCTTAATAGAGGTGTATATATTATTATTATCATTATAAACGCATTTCGCTTCTCTAAGCCTGTGGGTTATCATTACATATAATGAATATAATAAAAGCTTTGATTAATCATGAACACACTCGGGAGCTGTTATTAGACCGACGTGTTTATTTTAACTTTTTAGATAGCCTGCAAAAAAACTCACACGTGCACAGGTACCATCTTATTAAAGACCTACTTAGCATACAACTTTATTAACGCTGAATAAACTTCTAACGGTAAACCTAATCAGCTTATAGTAATTCTACAGTAAAAGACATTTAATAGACGTATTTTCACACATGATGCTCAATAATAATTTAATAACTTATTACAGGTAATTTTCATTTAACTAAATTAACACGATAGGCGTTTAATTAATCAGTAAGCCAGGATTACTCATTTCGCTTTAATTGTCGACTGGATATGCATTATTGAATACGTATTACGAGAATACTTAAAATCAATACCAATTTAAGGCATAGAGTAATCACTTCGTGACTTATATTCTGATTGATTGATTTTATTCAAGCTTACAACTCGTATGTAAGTTTCACTTATAAATAAATTCATGCGTAACTAAGATAAATCATCGATGTCAATCGGTTATTTCATCTTTAAAAGATTTTTTACAAAATAGTAACGCATTTTAACAGAATGTTAACATAACTGTAAATATTGCATAATGTACTTCTATTACAGAAGTATAGTTTATCTGAGTAGCCGGTGTGAAATGTTCAATGGTTAGTAAACGATCTGTGTGGTCTTCAAATCGAAGGTCTTCGCGTAATTCACTGATGGTTCTTACTGGTTATTATTCTTACTGGTTCACGATAATCCAATTACGGCTTACGGTGGGAACTTCCCACTTCAACCATATTCATGTGGTCGATTATACTCTCTGGTATTCATGTGAAGTATTTTGATTCAGTTGTCACATCGATGCAAACCGCAATCATCTTTCTTCTCTGACAAAGTTGTTTCCTTGAATCCGGCCATAAGAATTCTTTCTTTGCATCATGCAATATCCTGAAGTAGAGACAGAGAGATACCGGAATATTGTACGAAGGGGTAACAGTACCAGACGATATAATGTTGGGAGAGAAAACGCAGCTTATAGATGTTTTGAGATGTGAGTCGGAGCCGAGCCCTAGAACCTGGAGCTCAGTATGTAAAGGTCAGAGGAACCCCAAGTGTCTGTGGTAAGTGGTACGGTCACGCTAGACCCTCACCCAGCTGTCTTAATAACACCCTTATTATCGTACTTCTTGGTACATTCGAATCTTTTTACTTCTCTGGACATTCACCTATTTCATCTTTCCTTTCTATACTATCACACCTTGCATTCGGATTCTTGTATTTCTGCTTTCAGTGAATAGCCGTAATCGCTGATCTGGTATTTTGCAGCAATGCTTAACGGATCAACAATCCGTTGTTTAACATAGGTAAACAAACATCTGTTCATTTGGTTCATATAAATAAATATATAGATCATTTCTTAAAATAACCTTTAGTGCCTTTTGTTACGTTTAAGAGATGTATGAATTAAAACTTTGCCTTAAAAAAATAACTAAGCCTGTTTCTCTACCACCTCTTTAGACCGCATAAGTTAATAAGCTTTAGTAGTTTAAACAATTCTACAAGTATAGTCACAGCGAAAAGCCACAGTATAAACAATATAAATAGTGGTCTGTGCAGAAAATGTAACTTTTTTCAAAGCCCAAACAAAAGTCTTGTTAACCATTAGTTGCAATCCGTAAAAAGTAAATAAATTATTAATTTAAACGAAGAAGAAGAAAGCCAATAAAAGCTATTGTACAAGATTTTAAATTGTAGAGGATATCTTCAGATTATGTTGAGTGTATTTACTAAAGGTATCTGTGACATAATAAAAATTGAACAATGGGTTAAGTCTTTAGATACAAAGGGTAATTAACATAATATTCAAATTGTTCGTCTTTTCTTTGAAGCATTCATTTTTTTTTTTTGATAATCCAGAAAAAACCAGTTATTAATGAATAATAACAGAGTCACAGTTGATGACAGGAAATTTAATTCTTAAAGATGTCGAAGGAAGAAAGAAGCTTCTCCTTCCCATTTTATAAAAGCAATAGAAAAATTTTCTAATTTGTTAGACGGTTGGATCAACAAGATTCTTTTCATATTTTTTATCGTTAACTTTTTTTTATCAAAAAGAGTGGAGTTAGTTCGAGGGACGAGTGGGAGAAGTGGGCCACAAGAGAAGGCGAGCCGACTAAATTGGCCGTCATGTATACATCAAGACTATCCCGAGCGTCAGGCGTCCATTAGGTCTAAACCGGAGGCCTTCCTTCTAATTGGTAATAGGGACAATTACGTACGAGGAGGGCATTAATCCGGGAGCTGTTCCATATGCAAATCAGATACACCCCGTGGGAACTCAAGTCTTTAAAAAAAAACTCAGAACAAAAAAAATAAAAAAATAGATTATTTACACACTGACAAAAAATATAAAACAATATCTTACTAAGACATTTTTTGTTCTTCCTGTAAAGTAATCTAAAAGTAATCAATAATCTTTGTTAAAAAAATTCGATTAAGAGTAAAATGAACCACCGCTGAAGAAGCTTAAGTTAATGAAAAGTTGTAATGAATGACCAACATCATCCTTTTTTTATCCATCGCATTATAATATACAACACAAATCATAACAAAAAAATGACAAAAGGTCAAGGTTAGATAAAATCCGAAAATTATAAGTGAAACTATTGGTTCCAAGTATAAGATTTGTCTATACACATAATGTATATAATTTATTAACAATATCTTATAACATTTTACTAATATCCGGATTATCTATTAAATGCGCTTTTAAAGTATATTCTTTTATTCGAAAATTTTCTAAGAAATCATTATTTTTTCGTTCATCTCATAAAGTATGAATTAGTAATAAATTGAAACTGGACGAATTATTATTATTAACACTCTCCCTTTATCTCTCTCTCTCTCTCTCTCTCTCTCTCTCTATATATATATATATATATATATATATATATATATATGTGTGTATTTAGTATGAGGAAGTAAAAAATAAAATCAGAAGATAAATTAATAAAGTATAACCGACAAGAGAATTATGTATATAAACAAAATTGAAGTATTAATTGGTTTTAAATAAAATTTAATTAAGTTTTCATAGAGACAATAAAACCTTTTATTGTTTCAATTCTTTGTATGAAAATCCAGATTAATTTCAGTTCGTTTAGGTTGGCCTCTGCCCTTTATAAAATCGAGATGGCTATAATACCAAACATTGTATAATTCTTCATGAAAATAAATAAAAACGATATTATCACATCCGTTAAATTTTTCTCTACCAAGTTTTAAAACGATTAGTTTTAGGTCATGGCCATTAGAAAATGAATTTTGGAGACAGCGCATGCGGCTCATGCTATTTTACTTTGTAGAAGCATTTACTCCACGTGGGTCGAGTGCCAATGTTCTAAGCTCTGACTGTTTTAAATAGCAGTTCCTAGATTCCTATTTTTTTTTTTTACTTAGAAAATAAAAATTAAGAATTAAATTTTAAGGTAAAATCTTAAAGCATGCAAGATAAAAAAGTCACCTTAGAGGAATAATAGTATAATATGTTACTAGGCTGAAATTTTTTAGGCGGAAGTGAGTTTTTTTAATTAAAAAAAAAAATATTCCTTTGACAATATTTCCTGTCGAGCGAAGCGAGGCAGAGGCAGAAAGTATAATTACCGCGGTTAAGAAATACACTTCACAGTCGTGTAGCATATGCTATTTTTCCGAGATAGCAAACAATGAAAAAATTCAGTCATGAACTATGACTTAATGAGCAAATTTTCAAAGAAATCTGCGTATTATTGGCTTATGATAATATTGGAAAATTTTAGTTTAGAATTTGGTTTAGTTTTTACTTTTGATATGTTTGACATTAAAATTTGTTTGACATTTTTAAGTGCATCCTAAAGGGGCCCACACACTTACAGTTTAACTGCAGGCCGTTATCTTTTACGATTATCGTAAGGCCAAAATCTCAGACCACCACACATTAACAGTCCACCGCCTGCAGGCAATCGTAAAGAACTACAGATCTGTGCCTGTATGCGCCACACACTGTGCGATGAGCGCCTGCAGGCCGAGATCTGACGATTTTTAACTGCAGTNATATATATTATATACATATACATAGTATGTACAAATTATTATGTACAAAAGTCACAGAATTTGTTATATGTTTTAGATGCCTGAATTAAGCACGAATCTCCCGGGTAAAGGATGCGGGCCGGAGTCATGGCCGACAGAACAAGAAATAATGGTATGTAAACAATTTAACAATAATAATTATTATCAGATCATTATAGTTAGTTCATGTGCAAAAATCAATTTAGAATAAAGTCTGTATATTGAATACCGCTTGAATATTAAGCAGGTAGATTGACAGACTCAATTCTTTGTAACATTTTTTAATTATTCACATTACAGTCACTATAGTAATGCATTTTAAAAAGTAGAACTATGATTATGGATTAATTATAAAGGGAACTGGAAAATACAACAGCTATCACTTTAACGTAAGATAATAATTACAGTTAAGTTGATAACGATACTTTTGGTATACCTAAAGAGAATATTTTAACATTATCCGTTAGAAATACTTTATTAATTACTCAATAATTTAATTTAAATTTTTAGTATAAAAATTTAGTTATTTGTTCGTTTTTTACGATGCGTAATAGTATATCTTTTACTTAGATAAATACTTACCAAGTTAAAATTTGTTGTAGGTTTCATCTTATTACTTAGATACCTATAAAGAAAGAATAAATCAAAATTTATTTCTAACGGGGTAAAGGAGGGTTAAATTATGATAAAAATAATCTGTTTATAATCAAACCACAGAACCAAATGTTTAATTACAGACATGTTTCAATTACTTTAATTCAAAATAATTTCTTTACATACTTAACAAGACTTCATTTTAAAGGATCTTACTCACATTTCTTGTAACTTACTTTACGATCCAAGTGCACTTATTATAATATTAAGGGTGCAGAGCTTACACCCCACTTAAAAAACAAAAGTCTATTGACCTTAAACAGATTCATATATGCGCATAATTTACCCCAAAAATAATTAATTTTTCCGTATTATACATATTAATATATACATGATAAGTTAGATGCGTGAATAATTTATACCTTTATGAATATTTATATATTTACTTATTTTAATATAATAAAAGCAGTATATATTTTTTCCTTTTTAGTTTAATAATCACCCAATATCAACTGAATTACTTAATTTTATTATATTCATAGCTACCATATTTTAAAAATTTAGACTATTAATTTATTAAGATTATATCATAAGGCTTACATTATTTTAATTTGGTTATATAAGGAGTGTGCCAAAGTAATATAGAAAATCTTAACACATGTTTAAAAAATATTATAATTTTGCTTCCGAGCTTACCCATGGACGGAAGCTATGTGATCGTTTGGAGAACGAAAATATTTTATGTCTCCAAAATAAAAAAAAATCCAATGCAGAAAACCGTTTCAGACATCAAGGAACAAATATTTGGTTTCATGTCTGTCTGTCGCTGAATTTTTGCAAAACAACATATTATCTTAAAAATTACTTGTTTATCGATCATTTCGTTTATGAACATGATACATTCATTGTCAATTTCTCGATGTTTATGAAATTTGTATAATAGGTCATAGAATGCCCATTGTTGGTCTCATATAAGTTTCGACCTTCTGCGCCCATTTGTTTCTCTACCACATGCACATAAATATATGGACATTTATATCTATATTTAAATTAAATTTTATATCTAAAATTAAAATGGTTCCTCAAATGTAGCCCGCAGATAGCCACGGATAAATTTTAAAAATTTGCGCCCTTTAAAATTTTCAAATTTTTTATTCAGGTAAAAAATCAAAACCATTTTGACCGATAAAAGGGGGGGGGGGATTAAATAAATTTGACAATAATAGGTTGTTAAAGCATCATTAAAGTATATGAAATAGGAGTAAGGAAGCTATGTGCCACACTAATTGGCAGACTACTTTTATATAAATTTTCATTTCTAGGTATTCCTTTTATTTCTTTAAAACAGCAATAGGTTATTCCAGAGTGAAAAATCGTCAACTTTACATAGTTGACGAATCTAATCTACATATTATCAATATATATATTTTCAATCTACGTATTATAATCCTCAGTGTAAAACACGCTGATCAGTCTACAATATTTCCAAACCTCATTGGTCTTTCGAAGAATTCGTAAACTATTATTAGGTTTTAAGATATACAAGTAAACAAAAATAATAATACTTATAGAGACTGTTATATTAGTTTTAAATGCCTATACTATCTATTTAATAATTTATCTATTTTAAAAATTTAGTAAACATGAAACGACTAAAGTTTCGTAATAAATCGATTAATTTAACTATGGTCTGTTAATCATAACGCATTCCTCTATTTGTAATTATCAACACGAAACATTTTTCGTTTAACGATTTTTATTAAGCATTTCAGTTAAAATTCCAAATATAGGTGTATATTATATATATATATATATATATATATATATATATATATACATAGAGAGGGAGAGAAATATAAAAGTGGTAATTGTACTTTTATATGGTAAAAAATAATTGCGAGCAAAAACCATAATTACTACCATAATTAAAATAATACATATATCTATTTTCGTATTCACTCATTACCATTATTATCATTAATTATTATCATTATTATCAAAAATGATAATATATGTTACATACGTTATTAGGGATAATTAGAATTCTCAATAATAATTTTTAAATGTTTGTTCAGTGAACTTTTTTTAAAATAAAAATCAGCATGTTAAATGTTGGTTTATAATAGGTCATTTAATAAGGTACCTTTTTTAGAGGTGATTCCCAATTTGTTTATATTGCGTTGAGTATGATGGTTATTTTTCATTTTGTATTTAACTTTTGATATTCCAAATTAAAATTCATGTTAAGTTTTAACACATGTACATACTATATATATGTATATATCTAAAGGAAAGCGCGTGGGATTATAAGAGATCCAAGGGACACTAATAATAGAGTTCATATTATGTATTAATGCAATCTATTGAACCTACGCACTTTCATTGACAGGTAGTTACAAAGGACTTTAAAACATAATTGTTATAAATGTCCTTCACGTTTTTATAATTATATCATAATGGGTAGAAACTTTTGACTGAAATTAACTACATATGTGTTAGAGTACATTAAATCCCTTGAGTTTAGACTAAAACTTGTATTGTTTTTTTCGAATAGTGGGCTTATTATAGTCAATGGATAATTTCGAAGAATATATAAATTACCTAATACAACTTCAATGATAATATGTTTAATCAAAAGTCAAACAAATAGCGTTTTAAGAAATTAATACAAAAATGACTTAGGCTAGTGAAAGAATGAGTTAAACAATGATTAATATTATTCGAGCTTATTATGCTCACTTTAATTATAAAATTGTCAACCATTAACCAAAAGTGCATTAGTATAATGTACGAGTATATATAATGCAATAAACAAATAAATTAAATGGATTAGTATATAATAATAATACAATTAAGGCGTGGTGTAGAATATTGTTTTTAAATAATATTACTGCCGACCTTCAAGACTGTTTGTTTTTTAGGGTTTCGTTGGTAAAACAAAAAAAAAGAAACCCTTATATGTAGTATCGTTCCTGTGTCCGTCTGTCACTCTGTACGGTTCCAATAAACTTTTGAACCAAAAGAGATAAAAGCGTGAAACTTACCAGTATTAAAGATCGTTTTGACGCGCACACAGGAAAAATATAGAGAACTCAAAATAATCAGCTGTTCAAATTCAAAATGGCGGATAATTCACATCGCGAGAAAAAAATATTTTTTT
>KZ651390.1:363940-381455 GCA_001010745.2 Gerris buenoi
TCCTCCCCCTTACTAATTTTGAAGTGGGGTATCAAATGAAAGGTATTGAAGAGTAGATTACAAATATATATACCACTTAGGGTTAGTGTTTCATTTTCGGCGCCATTTTGTTAAGAAACATCGACATTTTTCGTTCCCCCCCCCTCCTCAACATTACTAATTTTGTTTCACAAAACCAACGAAACCCTTTTTACGTGAGAATTCACGCCTTACCAATTTATTTATAATATCTGTTATAATTTGTAAGGCTTTTTAAAATAATACGTAAATCATAAATTAGAATCAATTTAGAAGTTACAAAGACATGGTAGATTATATGTTTATCAATTATCAAATAAAATATTATTTTTTATAATTATTAACATCTCGATTACGCCTCGGAGTAACTTTTCTGTAGATGTATTCCAAATTTAATCGATCCCAATAGTATTGCCACGTGTCTGCCCAGATTTATAAAACAACTTTTTTTTGTCATCAGGAGAAATTAAAACAGGTAAATCCCTCGAAATAAATTTTTGTGCCACCACAATACTTTACCTAAATTTATTTTCTATTCATGAGTAAAAAATAATATATTATTTTTATACTGATATTAAATACAGTCAACTTGTTTGATAAATAAACATTCAATAAAGACCAGTGTCAATTCTTTAATGGCCACTAGTTTACTAATCTTGTTAAGCCATTCTGTAAAATCTGAGTCACCAACAAGTACAATATATTATTATAAAAAAGATTTCATGATGTAGTGACAATCTTTTAAGATAGCGGCAAAGCTTCAAAATCAAAAGGATTCTTATATATTTATTTAATTTTTTTCGGTAATATCTAAGTATGGAGTATTGGGAATTTGAGAGGATTTTGATACCCTATTCAACGATAAAAACCATGCCGAACTAAACGGTAGCTATACTAAAATGTCTGAGAGATCTGAATAGTAAAAGTCTGTTTGTTTGTTAGTGTCGGATCAGGGCGGGCGCAGGCTGGGGCTTTACTGTGTATGACCTTCTCGCTCCCAATAGTTGGGTTTTGGTTTCCTCACGACTTCAAGTCGACGTCGACTTCGAGGGGAATCTTCCCTTCCGATAATTGACTCGAAGAAGTTCTGTTAGTCCCAACCTCCCCCTCTACCTTCTTTCTTCAATACCTCGACAGCATTCTTCTCTCTATTCTAAAAGAATCATCATCACGCACCTTGAAAAAACTTCTTATGCTTTTACAACTTGAATCATTCCAAACTTGAAAAATAATTTAAATATTAAATCCTCAACACACACACACACATATATACATAATATATATATATATAATATGTTTCTTTTAACAAAACATTTTTTTTAAATAATCGAATTCTAAAATTACTCTTAAAATTGCAGTCAATAAAATAATTAATAAGAAGTAACAGAGTAATGAAATATACATAGTGGCAATTTTTCTTATAAAGCAATAAATAAAAAAAAGAGAAAAACACAAAATGTAGTTATATTCCAGGTAAAATATTAATTTTCACCTTCAAAATCATTCCTCTAAATTATTGACTCTAAAATATAATTAAATAGCAATTTAAGGTAGAAAAATAAAAGATTAATTTGATTCTAACTGGTGATTTAACAATAAAAGTTTAAACTTTCATTGAAATCAAACGAGAATTGGGAAATTAGTATTTCCTTTATGAAGTTGGAACCAAAAAAGTAAGTTGTAAGTCATTATTTAGGAATTAAATTTTCCATGTTTACACTCTATGTATATTTATATCATGTCGGTAAGGGATTATGCTCGGTTTTATTTTAATCTAAAATAAGTCTGGATATTAATGGAAAAAGAACTGAGAAGTATGCATGTTTAAATCTGAAATGTTTGATGTATTTAGTTATGCAAAAACAAAAGTTATATTTTTAATGATATTTTAAAGCCTTATCATACATTTTAGTTTTGAAATGTTTCCCTTTACAGTTTCTATTACTGTTTTCCTACAGAGAACACAGATAAGCTTCAACTTTCTATTACACTGTAATAAGATACATTGGAATATAATACGATCAATACAGTCAGCCCTCAAACACTTACGGTAACAATGTCTAAACAAGTAATGCATTTCACGCATCATTCAACATTTAAAACGAATAGATCTAACAATATGTACTTGCACCTTCCTGTTATAGAAGAGTCTATATACTCTATACAATACTAGCGTGCTGTTTGAATAGATTTCAGTCAATAGAAGCTAGGGTACCTGCCATCAAGTCACCTGTACTCCCTCCTCAACTTGTGTGAAGGCGAGAGAGTACTTCACTATACTCATGGGAATCTAACCATCTTTAACCTGTGCTTTTTCATACCTGTTATAAAAACCTATATTGTTCCTTTCTTTACAAAGCGAATTTTTCATCCTAATGTTCCTTTTAAGATTTTTAGCAAAAGGAGTTCACCTGTTTTAATGTAACATTATCTTTCTTATTGAGTATTTAAACTAAAAAAGACCCTTTTTTTTAACAATAAAATAATAAAGCCACGCTTATGGGAAAATACATCCTTATTTCAGCAACATTTGTGAAACAGATACTTTTATGAAACCAGCATAATCCATAGTTCTAAAAAAAAACTTTTAAAAGAGTTACTTAAGTACTTTACACAATTATAGGATTATAGCTTTCTCTAACAAATAAGACTATTAACACCTATAAAATATTAAAAATAGACTGCCAATTGGTGTGGCGTGTGGCACATAGCTTCCTCGCATCCTATCTACGTACTATATTGATTTTATGCTTTTACAAGCCATTATTGTCTAATTGGTTTTATTGTTTCCCCCGTTTTTTTTTAATCTGTCAAAATTGCTTTAATATTTTACAAGAATTAAAGTATCAATTTAGCAAAAGTTAAAGAACGTAGACGGTTCAAATTAATCTGGGGCTATCTTCGGGTTACTTTCTATAAACTAAAAAAGTTTCATTCACATTAAAATCAGATAAGTACTTTTCAAGCTATAGGTGTAAATAAATGTATGTTTGTGCGCATGTGGAATAGAAAAAAATATGCGCAGAAGGTTAAAACATATATGAGACCAACAATGGGCTAATTATACCACCCAAATTTCATCAAAATTGAACGTGTTTTTAAGATATGGTGGTTCGCAAACATTGAACGGCAGACCGACCGACACGGAACCAAAAATGTTCCCTGATGTCTGAAACGGATTTCTGTCTTGGAATTTTTGAAATCGGAGACCAAAAATAATTTCGCTCTTTAGAACGATCACATAGCTTCCGTTACCTTCGGTAAGCTCGGAAACAAAAAAAAAAACAACTATTTATTAATAACTAAATACTGAAATTACTACCCAAGAGAAGTGATTATTATACCAAAGTAAATCCTTTTAGTTGCGTTTATAACAAAATATAAAATAATTAGGAGTTAACTGAATAATTAAAATTATTAAGAAAGTTCTCAAATTTATACGTTCTTTATGAGAAATTTCCATAAAACCACTTTTAATATTTATTTAAGAGTTATTACTCTAAAAGAGTCGTCTAACACTAATAAGAAAACTGAGGCATTACCCACACCATTAAAATTAATTTATAATCAGGAAATTAAATCGTTTGTTCTTAATATACCATATAACAATATAGATACTATGCTAAACTTCTATAAATACTAACTTTATTAGTTTATTTTGTTAATTAAATACAACTTGTGCACTGTTCCTAACATTAACCAATTTAACATTTTTTTTATGTAACGGATAATTTACTAACGAAAAATAAGCAAAATTTCTAAACATAAAAATAAATAATAAAAAATATTATTAATAGACAGATTAAAGATGCGAATAACCTCTTAACGTGAACCTTTTAAATAATTATTTAATTTAGTTTATGAAAAAAAGGAAATCAAATTTGATATAGATGAGGCTTGAAATTATAAGAGGAGCGGATGAGAGCGGATGGACTGGTCCGAAGGGTGTTTTTTTGTGAAAGTATATCAGGTTTTTAGTCGGTTCCTAATATTCTCGGGGTCGAGGCACACCGCCCCAGGCGCTAATCAATTATTCATCAATGTACTTTCAAGATAGACCTCTTCTTTCTAACATAACTTCACGCTTGTTTTTCAACCTTTTTTCATTCCATTTTTTTTTTTTAATAACTTCTTAATACACACACACACACACACACACAAATATATATATATATAATCTTGTTTCTGTTCCTTTAGTAAAAATTAATTTATAAAACCTCTGTTATCATGTTATTATCTAGTCGTTGTTGAGCCGAGATTGCTTGATACCCGTACTTATTGAGAATTTTAAGCGACGTTAATTACTTTTTAAAATGGTAAATACCTAAGTAATACGTCTAAATTGAAGAGTTAATTTAATAACAATTCAATGGGTTCAATTTGATTTCATTTTTAACGTATAGTTAAATTAGATACAATTATTAAAAAGGGACAATTTTAAACAAATAAGATGTTTTTATTCTGAATACGGGTAACCTTTATATGAGACTATTATAATTTGTGTAAAGTTAAATAATCTTATTATAACTAACTTAAGATATTTAAGATATTTAGTTTTAGACAATTAGTGCAAGTGCAATTATACTTTAACAATTACAAAAATAATAAATAGGCAAATAGCTTAAGGTTTTGGATAATGAATAACTATGATGTTGACAGGAAAAAAATACATACACACACATATATATATATATATAAACAAAACAATAAAACACCCAGGGTTCGGTCACAA
Organism: Gerris buenoi; assembly: GCA_001010745.2. Lineage (NCBI taxonomy): Eukaryota > Metazoa > Arthropoda > Insecta > Hemiptera > Gerridae > Gerris > Gerris buenoi. The sequence continues at coordinate 368,691 of KZ651390.1, forward strand.
AAAACTCAACACCTTACAACATTCTCAAAAAAACCGACGTTTCGGTTTAAATCAAACCTTCTTCATGGAATCTACAACAAAACAAATAATTCAACAAGTGTTAACAACAAGATGCCTAAAAACGTACAAAATAAAATGAGAAATAAATAAACAGCTTATGGCTTAAAAAATTAAAACTTACANATACATGAAGTAAGGCTATGAGCCACATATCATGGACTAAGGAACCGCGTGGGACAGAACGAAAAAAAAAGTTAAAAAAAAAAAAAAAAAAATCAGAAAAATATAATGTTTTTGTTTTCATATAATGGGCCGTGTAAGCTTCGTGTAAGCATCAAACCTTTAGTGTAAATTCAATCAATTTTTATACGCACATATGGACCAGAAAAAGGGTTGCACACTAATCTTAAAAGCATCTTTTGTTTGGTTCATCAACTGTAACAGATTGCATGTTTGTGTTTGTATAAAAGGCGCTAAAAAGGCCACGGTGTATTAAAACCACACAATAGTCTCGCGCATTTAAAAATTTTCTGAAGCTCCCGGCACGAGAGTGAACCGCCCCTGTGACGGGAGTACTTCAAGCAAAAAAACAGCACCCTACTCGAAAGTTGAAAGGTAATCCCTTTTGTAAAGACCCTAATCTGATACCGATTCATCTAATACATTATCGTTCAATGGAACTAATTATTCCCTGTAACTAATAAATAGCTAGTGGCTTGTGGTATTAATGAAAAGGGGGAAATTTGATCAGATGTTTGTAAAAGGGTTGAGTGGCACTGTTATGAAAACAAAGACAACAAAAGTTTCTCCAGATAGATTAGAACAAAGATAGTTTAAGTAAAAATGCTACATCACATAATACCTACTCTAACTTTAAAGGAGTTAACAATAATTGAGCTTGCTTAGCATTTATATGTATAAATATAAGTTTAAAAGTTATCCTTTATATAGATACAATTTTTTGTTATTTATTTTATCATGATTTAATACAATTATAATTTCTCATATAATCAACAAATGTAAGAAGTATACACTTGAGCTGCACATCATATAGCCAAGAAAAGTTTTTAATCGCACTATATTCACTTTAACCTTAATCTTATAAAGGAAATGCAAAATCACTGAACATCAAAATGAATTATCCGGTATATAAAAATAGGTATTACCAAACTCTGCTATTTCATTACTGTAGTAAAAATGTCATAATCGCATTTTACGCTAAAAAGAAGGAGTTATGCAGAATGCAGAAGGAAACTGTATTCATCTTCCTATTTTTTTTTTTTTTTTTTTTTTTTACTTGCTTTATAATCGTTTATTCGAGATATTTTAGCTCAGATTAATAAATTTATTATGTTCTTACATTGGATGTTGCATATGTGTACGATGCACACCGTAATATTGGTGTTAAAACCTTAAACCTTGACAATTTTCTCTGTAATATCCTATTACTAAAAGTGACGTTAAAAAGCAGTCGAACTCAAAGAGTGAATACAATAGATTAGATTGACTTCTTAACCAGTAAGTAATATGTTAGAGCCAACAGTTCAAACGGAACCGACAAAATAAAACATTCATCACATATCAGTTTAATAAATTGCCTGTTTGCTACCGCAGTTTGTACCTAATTTAGCTACTGTTCTTAACGAACATCATCCTTGCCCGAGGCTGTTAAGATTTTAAAACCAATAAACACTCGGTTGTAGTTCCTTTGAGGTAACCTTTAACTCGAATTCACTTTGGAACTTTCCATTGATTGAATTTATGTAAATAAGGTAGAGGAGAGAAAGAGAGGGGGTGAAGGCTAGGGGCGTGGCCGAAGATTTAAGTCTTCCCTTGTAAAGAGGAAGGGTCTCTATATATGTATAGCCCTTAATGGTGAGTTCTCGATAGGACTTTTATTCGAGTGGTTGTATTTAGGGTGGATTCCACCCCTAAGCTACATTTTATCCTTTTCCCTACGAACAAGAGGGGTTGCTAGAAGTTCACTCGACTTTTCCTTTTCGCCCGGTGATTTACAAGAAAAGGAAAAAGAGAGAGAAAAAAAGTCGAAGCTTCTCTTTTTGAAAAAATACCCGGCTAAACGCCAAAAATATTTTACGATTGTCTGTAACTTGTAACTTTTGGGCCCCAAATAAAAGAAGAGAAAAATATAAATGCTTTTTAAAAATTGTCCAAGTCGGTTTCGGTATAAAAGAAGAGCTCAAAGCTCGTAAAAAGACGGTCAATGAAGTGCCCGCTGGCGCCAAAACATAACGAACTCAAGCCTTTCTTCTCAAGCGCTATTCTCTTCCCTTTAACACAAGAAAATAAATATAAATTATGTATAAAATAACAGGCCAACGTCTAACATCTTTTTTGTTCCAAAAAATAATAAGTGAGGAGGCGCAATATTGGGCACTAAGCCACTAACTATACCATCCACCACGTTGCAGATTCATAAATTTTTCTTTTTTCTTTGTATCACTACTATGTTTTAAGCGTATGCAGCCTAATATAATTCTTTACATAGGTTTTTTCTTTTTACTTTTGGTCTTCAGGGGTATATAAATTAAAGGGGACAACACAGAGGAAGAAATAATGAATAATCCTTTACTCTAATCTTATTTACTCAAATATTTTATGCATATTAATCTTTATTACTTTTTTAGCATCGCCTCATTAAATAATATATTTCACAACTACAATCCTATTAAATAAGTCGATGTTTAGCTTTTTTCTATCTCCAGCTTGAAGCCACCTACTTTTCCTTTTTCTCTTGCTGTAATTCTTTCAAGATTAAAAAAAATAAACATGTATACTAATGTGAATATATGATTAAATGGTCACATCAAATAATTAATTGTAGAAGTATAAAACTAACTAATGGTAGTTGCATTATTTCAATTTGTTGCAGGAGCATCCAGGTTTAAGGGGAACTCCTTTGGCAATGCTGGCAGCCCAGTGCAACAAACTTTCAAATAAAAGCCCACCGCCACTAGCAGATGCAGCGGTTGGAAAAGGGTTTCATCCATGGAAAAAGAGCCCCCAAAGCTCTGGAAGTGGTACCACTATAGCTGTAAGCTCTTCTAATATCACAGTTACTGCTGCAAGTAGCAGTAATAGCAGCAGTGGTTCCAGTGGATCTAGTCCAAGAGCCAGTTATACTACAGCAGGAGCAGTATCACGGCCTTGTTACCCCTCCCAAGAATTGTACCTTGCGGGTACACAGGAGGTGGCAAAGATGGACCATTTGTATCCAAGACATCCTTATGAGTCTTGGCCGGGTCTGCATCATGTAAAACCGGAAGGATGGTGGGATGTTCACAGCGGCTCTTGGTTAGTTCAGGATCCACAAGTGGTCGGCTATCCCGGCGCCGATTATCATCATGGGCTTGCAGCGTCACACCTAATTACCTCAGGCCAGCATCTTCTTCAGGACTATAAGGTACTGCCAGGCCAGACTGGAGGGGCAGCGGCCACTTCACCTTTCGGTTTGGCAGGAGCCGCCAACCCCGGTGGTACCCCCTCTCCAAATTCACCTCAAGCTCCTTCTCCCAGATCTCAGCGCCGATACACAGGACGAGCGACCTGTGATTGCCCTAACTGTCAAGAGGCGGAGAGACTTGGGCCCGCCGGCGTACACCTTCGAAAGAAAAACATACACTCCTGCCACATACCAGGCTGTGGAAAAGTCTACGGCAAGACCTCCCACTTGAAGGCACATCTGAGATGGCATACAGGCGAGCGGCCTTTCGTCTGCAACTGGCTCTTCTGTGGCAAAAGGTTCACCCGTTCGGACGAACTGCAGCGCCACCTACGCACACACACCGGAGAAAAGAGGTTCGCATGTTCCGTCTGCAATAAGAGGTTCATGAGGTCTGATCACCTGGCCAAGCACGTCAAGACTCATTCGGCCGGGGGTGGCGGGAGTAAGAAAGGTTCCTCGGAGTCTTGTTCGGACTCCGATTGCGGTAGCCCCGAGCCCGTGGTGGGTCTGACCGGCTTGGCCTGAGGGCACGGGGGTTCAGCAGAGCCGACCACTCCCTGCTGGGCCCCCGACCCCTCTTATCAATACGTTCCCTACACGCACTTCTGACTTACCTTTAACATTATGCTTTAACATTTAACCTTTGAGCACCCTTGACTAAAGAAAGCTTTCCGTATATTTCAGAAGTCTCTTCGATTCCGGCATGAAACCCTTACTGATCTAGAAGACACCGCGCCCCTCCTCTCACTCTATCTCTCAGTCCCCTCCTGTCGGTAATATCAGCCACTGGACCGAGTGAAGTCGCCTAAGCGAGGCGCTATCATCGCTTATCATACCTACACTACTACGTTAACGTAACATAATATACCTGATAGTTGCACTCAGTGTCTAAGGCCTAATTATGTCGCACCAAATTAAATCAGACTTTTGTAAAACTTTTATGTCTCTCCCTCTCTCATCCCCTCCTGCAAAGAGTCCGTCTCATCCTAATGACAAGAGATATATTAGTTGACTCTGTATGCACAATATTTTGTTTTTTCTTTTTTTTAATTTATTTATTATTTAAACTTTTGAAGTATAAATAGATTTAAAAATACAATACAGATACAATTGTTCATGTGTAGGGGCGAGGTGGCTGAAATTAGTACAATCACTCTTTTACTGCAACAACCCCCTTTTTTTTAAATTCAAACTTTTAAAGAAAGTGATTATATTTCATTCCCAAGCAATAAGTTTGAGGTTTGTCCTCGGTCTAATTGAGATTTAGAATAACGGAAAGCTGTTCTCCAATCTTTGTGTACCTTTCTCAAAGGCCCCTATTTTTATATTCAGCTGTTACCTAATCTTATATTTATTTTTTATATCTTTCATATTTTTACTCTTTCCCTCTTTGTGCTCTTTATATATACATCTTTATATATATATATATATGTGTGTCTGGAAGACATGTGTTTCTTTCTACAAACAACAACCTGTAATATCCGTATACATTATAATATATATATGATGGGCCTCAACTGATCCGATACCTGTGCCTTACTACGGCCTTGCCTCCATAGAAAATGACTTTATAATAATAAATCAAACACTTGCCCCCATACATTACTATAATCGATTGTAAATATATTTAAATTATATATTATATAAATTCTATATAAATGCACACGTTAAAAATAAAAAATATATACATACATATTCCGGTATGTATGTACATTTGTATAAAGTATGTTTGTATGTACTATATAATAATTTACGTGACGTTTGTATGTCACTATTTTTATGCTTAGTGTTATTTCGATGATCTTTTGTGAAAAATATTCAGGGTGATCCCGAAATTCGATTGTCCAGGCGGTTGTTAAAAAAATGAAAGATTTAAAAAAAAAACCAATTATTGTACTTAAGATAAACTATTCCACTTCACCTTAATTATTCCTTTTCAGGTATGCATAGATTTTCTGAGTTTATCCTTTAATGCAGTTACATATTTTCAGCTTTAATATTTATTATATCATAAATTCTACCTTGCCTAACTTTTAAGTTGAAATAAGTCATATTAACTAATTTTAATGTAAAGCAAAAAACTCAGAAAATCTACGCTATCAAAAACATTAGCTGAAGCACGAATGCATGATTTTCCTCATTAATCACTAGTTAATTAAATCTTAGTGGAATCTGGGTTTATATTCTTTTGTGCTCATCACATAATATTTATTTTTATTATTTTTTTTTTTTTTTGTAAATAATTAGGTATTAGGAGCGAATTTATTTTAATTTGTAATTGTGTCGTGTAAATATAATTTGTTTGGCTTAATTAATATTAATTGTATTATGTTGATCTGTTTATCTTTATAACTGTATTACTGCTAGTTATTATTCGAAGTAGTTGATTGATTTCTACCAAGTTATTAATTAATTTCAGTGATGGGGAAGTTGATGATGTCAATGGTGCCAGTAATGAAGACCGGCTCAAGATATCTGACAAACTCAGGGAGTAGAAGGACCTTTTTCTCCGCCGAGAACTATATCTCTCACGTATCGATCACACACTCTTAAAATCATTTTAGTCACTCTTATTTATGTGTATGAAAGAGGACATCCTGCCTCTCCCAACTGGCGCCAGTGACAATCAGACAAATGATATCATGTAAAACGAGTAAAATTAATTATTATTTTTTTTTTTATTATGTCAAAATAAATCCTATAAATAGGTAAATGCTTAATTTATTATTTATTTATTTCATCATAAATGTATGTAAAAATAGCTTCAAATAAAATTTAGTATTCAAGTTGATAACGTTTCACTAAAATAATAGAGAGGATAAGAATAATGAGAAAAATGTTTGAAATATAAATGTGTATAAACCACAACAGGTTCCCTTCAGCATGTGACATTAAAAAGAATATTAACTCTAACCCCGAATACAAAGGATCATAATCATGTTTACCGAAACTAAGTTTTGTATTCTGTCAGTATTAAGTCATTATTTTAAATCGAAAAAAGACAGTTTTTGAAAATAATAGGAAACAGTTTGTCTGTCTTCAATTGTAAAACTTTTCAAATCAAGTAGACAAATGAAAATTTAACATTTTAAAATAAGATTTATTTTGACAATAGATTATTTATTTAAATATTATATTATGTGCACAGTATCTAGCTCCATGTTGTATTCTAGTATTTTTTTTTCTTTCTTTTTATCTTTCTTTGCGAAAAATGTATTAGGTTTTATTCAATTATTTTTTTATTATTGTTTTATGGATCATTGTACTAAAAAAAAGTTCATATGTGCCCTGTTAGTTAGTTTTTGAAGTTAGTCCAGATATAAAGAGTCAACTTCTCGAGGAAAATATAAACATTTAATTATATTTGTAAAAAAGTGTAAATATAAAATATATTAAATTAATTACATAATATGTGGACGAACATAAACAAAAACTCTCAGCTAATTAAGCAAATTGTTAGTATAGACTGCTGCACCTCCTCACACAATATACAGCAAAAAGTAGTCAGTCTTTGTATTACAAACAACTTATGCTTTTCAATCCCTAAATCGTATTATACCTACTATAATTGCTGTTTTTAATTTTTAATTAAATTTTGGTATTTTTTTATAGCCTCGTAATTTTTTTTTATTAAGTTCTTATAGATAAAACACCCCCCCCCCCCTAATATTCTAGGACTCTAGCCCAGAACCATATACGTATTATGAAACATTACTTCGGGCTAGGCCTTTAAAATAAATATATAAATGTATATTATTAATCAATAATAATCTTCAAAAAGAAAATAACTCCAACTACATCATATCTCATAATGTATATTTATATCAAAAAAATGAACTATTAACTACACGATATAGGATCTCAATGATAAGATATTTTTGTTTATCGAGTTATCTATTGGCTTAACTAACTAAAATGATTTGTATATCAAGACAATTTATCAAATTACTGACTACTTTTTTTAAATAGTTTGAGTTGGAAGTTTTAAAATAAATACAGAATTATATGTTTTTTAAGTTCATACTTCTAAATATATTTTATGAACTCTAGAAAAGAAGTTGTTTACGGTTTTTTTTTAACTAAAACTTGTTAAATAAATAACTATAAATATATATGTGTTGAATATATTTATATATTCAAAGCCAAATTCTATTTATTATGTCATTTTACTATTTATTATCTATATTATATGTTTTATTTGTTTATGTTTATATATTTAATTTTTTTGGAAGAATCTCGTTGAATTTATTCAGAAAAGCTGCTATATATTATTTAGATCCTAAAAAATTCCATCTGGTTGTTTTTTAATGATTCGACATTTATTAATTAATTAATTAAAAAAAAAAAAAAAAAAAAAAAAAAAAAAAAAACTCAATTATTGGAAACAACCCATGTTTAAGGATCTAATAATATATTTATAATTTAGTAAGATTCAATAAAAAGAACTTCTTCTACTTGCTACATTTATAATTGTTATTATTTTATCAGTAACAATACGAAAATGATTTATTTGGTGATTCAAAAAATATAAATTACGTGATATCAGAATAACATAAAAGGTACATTATATTTGGATAAATTAATATTCACCAGTTTGAAAAATACTTCCTTTTTTGCTAACTAAATTCACAAATGTTAGATAGCAGAAAAGAAATTATTTTCATTATTAATAATTATTATCCAATACTTAGAGTAAAATAAATAAATAAATAAATAAATAATTGAGAAAAGAAGTTCTTTTTATTCTATCTTTAATTTAATTATTAAAAGCATTTAATGTAATCGAAATTTGTATTATAAAATATATATCGAATAAACATACTGATTAAACTTGATATGATAAGTTTAGAGTCGAAAACCAAATTTCGTTTTAAGAGATCGTTTTTGACCATTATAACTACCTAAATGTTATCAGGAAATCAATAATTATTTCTTAATATCAGTAATAAATAGAATTGAATAAGGTCTTAAATCAAAACTATTATTATCATTATTTAACTATTCAATTGTGAACTATAGAAATAAAATTAAAATTAAACTGGTACTTTAATCGGTCAAAAAACTGATCCTGTTTACTTCTGAATTATTTTTTATTGAAATAAAATATTTTGATGTAAAATAAAAACTTAAAATAAGTTAAAAGAATAATAAATATTTCTTTTCTGCTTTAGTCACACTGAAAATTAAAAAATAAAAACCTCTCTTATAGAAGCTATGTATAATATTAACTTGAAAGATTTTTAAATATGAATAGAATAACTTCATTTGTGGATTGAAAAGAATTACATTTCTAAAATCATCTAAAGTGTTCTTACAGTACAATAATGAAGATTTACAAAATATAACTATTTGAAAAATTTAAAGTTTAAATGTTCATACTTGATCATACCTTTTAGAATCATTATTTTAGAAATGTCTTTCTTTACTAACTTATTCCCAATTGGTTCTCAAATTGGTTAATTTTTTCAAACAAAATAAGATATATGAATGCGCGGACGCCCTTATTATTTTTCATTATATTATTATTTTATTGATTGTACTATAGTAAAAATAAAGAATATAAATATATAGATATAATAATTATAATAAATACAATGCAATTAAGTTGTCATTTAATAGGTGTTTCCTTATAGTATCCTTTTAAATTCCATTTTCCTTTGTTTGAGCTTGAATTTGACACAGCCACATGCCAGTCAGTTTGCAATGGTTCCACTATGTGTTAATTTAAACTGAGGTGATATTAATTTAAAAAAAAAAAAATAATAATATTAAAGTTAGATTGGTTATTTAGAGCACATTTATTTATTTTATTTTATTCATCTATACAGGATTTGGAAAACAATATGTGGTAAGTATAGATGCGAGAAATATATCTGAATAAAATCATCGCGTTTTGAATAATAAAGTAAGTACAATTTTATTTATTATAATATGTTTTATAAATAGAATTGTATTGTAAAAGAAATCAATGGATTTTGTGATATCATGCCACTAAAGGTAAAGTTTCTATTCAAAATAAATAGGTATTAATATTTTATCTAAAGCACACTTAGATTTTTATTCGATAGACGGTAATTACTTTTCAGCTATCCATTAGGAGTTTAAATTTTCAATAAATTTCTGTTGCTGGCTTTTAATCAGAAAGAATAAACATTTTGATATAGAGGCTACATATTTTCTCAATTACTAAAAAGTATTACAACTTTTAGAAGCATAGAAGGAATGTAATAATGAAAATGAAATATAATGGAGTTCTATTTAAAAGAACAAAATTATATACATCAAATTTGAATAGCCGTCCAAGGGATACAGCCTAAAGAGAAAAAAAACAAGTATTAATATAGGAGAGGAAAGAGGTAGAATGAGGCTTACATGAGTTATTTTTATTAAAAAATAAAAATTTTATCGTAAAAAATAAATAATTATAAGTAAAAAATAAACATTTTTCTTTGTAACCGAGAAAAAAAGTCGATTTATTTATTATATTAGCATACATTTTATTTAATAGGAATAGAGGGATTATTGACTAATCTTGCAATATCTCCAAAATGCATTTACTGTAAACTATCTGTGAATGTGCAAATGTTCCACCTTCCAGAATATTGTAAAATATATTCGTAAGTGGCCATAATATACTATTGAAAAATGTTGGGTTACTTGCTTTAGAAAAACTCAAAAGGTTGTTAATTTGGAACACTATAATTATAAACATAATTAATACTTCTGTCTGTGTATATAAAGGAAATATTGCTGGGCCATGCAATATTTGTTATTATAATAATGGAGGTAACTTACGACTGTACTTAAAGTTCCAATAGGAATAATTAAAATTGTCTCTCCACGTAAATTCACATAAAAAAAAAAAAAAAAAAAAAAAAAAAAAAAACATAAAAATACACATGAGTCTCATGTCGATCTCCGACATGGTATAGGCTCACCTCTTAATAATTCATTTTCAAATTTTTTCATGTAACTCTTTTCTTTCTCAATCGGCACTGATGATAGCCTTATGAAGGCTAAAAGCTGCTTCATTAAATAAACCAGTTTGAATTAACGTAGAGAGACAATTTTAGTTATTCCTATAAGATGAACTCCATAGACGCTCCTATATCTAACCTAAAGTTCCAAAGTTACATAATATTTATATGTATAGTTTACTAGCTTCACACTTTTTCTATAGCGAACTTTGGGTATGACGCGAAAATCTCTCTCTACTTGTTGCTTTCTGGCAGAACTAATCTACTTTAATACAAACCGAAAATAATGTTTGTTAACGAAACATTTAAAATTTTTAAATGTGAAATTGGTAATTTATTAAAAGTAAGTATAGATTTCTTATTAACATCATGGAGTGTTACAACAGTAATAGATGTTTATTGAATGAAATTACATCTTCTAATGAACCAATAAGAGAAACTGCAAAGAGTTTCTTTATAAAAATGATATTATTTTTTATTATATGATATTATTAATATTATAATTAATATACATAATAAATAAGCACAATTAAATCAATAAACTATTTTCAAGTTTTTATTCAATAATAACGTTAGAAATGTAATAATTAAGAAGGCTGTGACAAATGTAAAACTCAAGCGTTGTTATTACAAGGAAGAAGAATGTTCCCACAAAAAATGAGATGTGCGGTTTGTGAATTTGATAGTATTCATGAAGCTACTGTTAAATACCAAGAAAATTACATAGCTGACGTGGGTAATCGGGGCAAATTATGTCAGTATGAATCATTCTATAGTGTATACGTATACATGCTTTAACATATAGTATGCGAACAATTTTATACAGTTCAAAAAGTAGCAAAGTGTTGAAATCGTCGATTTCAGGAGCAGCGAATCTAGGATTTAATATGTGTTAAATAATATTATTACAGAATATTAATGATATCTGCCACTTTTTATGTGGAAAGGGGGGGGGGGAGGAGGGAGCTTGGAACATGAGCATTTAAGATACTGCACCTTTGGTCTCAAATAATTCAAGAATAAGGAATTACAAGATAAAATAGTTATTTAACACCAAGGGAGGAAACAAAGTCATTACACCCTGAGCGTTTTAATTGGTTGAGTATGGTTCCTGAGGCTACGCCTCAGGAACAATACTGCCTAAATCCCGAGGCGTAGCCGAGGGAGTTACCATGAAGATTAATCCCGAGGCATAGCCGAGGGAGTTAATTATAGCGAGGGTACTATGACTTTTTTCTCCCGCGATACGTATAAGATTTTACCTCTAAATGGGAGAAAATTAACACAAATAAAACCTAAGATTTCGATTAATCTATTTATTTAGATATTAATAAGTGAAGTTACAAATTTGTATACCTTTAATTTTAACAGTGACTTTTAAAACAATAAAAAAGTTTTATGACATCTTATAATAATAAAAAATAATAATAATAATGTAAATAAAATGTGCAATTCATCAATTCCAACTATGTTTTATTTGATTTCTACCTATACATAATAACTTTCTATAACTATGTAACTATAATAATAATAGTAATTCAAATGTTTATTAATACTACAAAATGTCTAACTGAATAATATATTTAATTTATTTGTGTGCATCTCTAAAATACGAGAAATCATAAACATATATATAACCTGATTAGGCGTAACCTCCTCTTAAGTCTCGTTTAAACCTTAGACCATGTATATACATAGACACGCCCCGTCACTCACTCAGTGAGACCAACATCTCTCCTTGGTTATGACGTCAAGAACGGTTAAAACTGCCAGTTTGACATAATAAGATAAACAAAGAATAATTAAAAAAACAAGCGTACCCTTAGACCATTAGTCCAGTCATTTGGTAGTTTGAACAGGAAAAAATTGCTGAAGAATTTTTCTCGACGGATCTTCATTCGGATATGGCTTTACCATGAAAATTGTGAAAAACCATAAAATTTTGGAAGTTTTTTTAGTTTTTCGCTTATAACTCCGAAACGACGCATCCAAGAGAAAAATTACTTCCTATCAAAAAGAAAGCTGATAAAATTTTCTAAAAAATAAAACCAGAACCAGCTCAATAGCTTTATTCGTTTGGCCGCTAGAGCGCGCTAAAGATTGACCATACTTTGAAAGCCTAGTATACCCCACTAGTATACCCAAGGAGGTTGCCCTCACAGGGCAACATCCTTAGTAGCTTCAATGCCATTACGATATTTTTAGTATTAATTATTACTCTTAATCCTTGAAAAACTAAGTCGCGACATATCCCTCACCCCCCCCCCCCCTTATAGGGAACCCTTACCCCTGTTCGTGGGGGGGAGTAAATATATTATCATT
>KZ651390.1:388174-405495 GCA_001010745.2 Gerris buenoi
GAACCATGATGATGACACTCCTGGTTGTAATACAACCGGGAGAGGAGTCATGGTTAACGACCACATCTTCACACAACTGTGAAAATTTCGGTCCCTAACCCGGGTTTGTTCTATGGGCCCACCTAAGTGGCCTAAGTCTTCGGGTGTAAAAGCCCCCCGGAAAAAAAAAAAAAAAAAAAAAAAAAAAAAGCAAGGAAGACCCTACAGAAGCGCATGCGTAACTTTCTGCCAATCAGACTGTGCATAATTCTTCGGAAATGCATGTGACTATGCGAATCATTGCAAATTAAACTCTATACCGGTGCCGGCACTTCTCGCGTATCTATATTTGTATAGTTGTTATCACCACATTATACACCGCATTTATTTATCCATCAAAAACCCTGTAACTTTATAATCCAATTCAACAACTTTTGCTTCCGCAAGCTGATTGTCTACCCAACTTCTTGGAAGAGTCTAAGAAGAACATATTTGTCCGCGCCTGAGAAATGTGACACTGTATTTAAGATTTTCTAGCATTTAATTATCAATCATGTCTTCAAGTACATAATTTTAAATGGTAGTTTGTATCATAAGGGCTTAATCGATTTAAAAAAAAAAAAAAAAAATCGTGCCAATTATGGATGAATGGGGGGGGGCAATGAGAGCTCGAGATTTTCCCGGACAAAAGGTCGGGCCAACTCGGCAAAGATAAATGATTTTTCCCCCAGAGAGGTTGGCCAATCTGTGTGTCACTCAATTTCCCGCTCTGTCAACGCACAAACTCACGTTTGGGACAGACTGTAAAGTGTCGGACTCGGGCTGGCCATGTGTGGTGTAGTACTACGCTTACAGTTCTTTCTCAATTATATTTCTGCAGTTCAAAAAAATTAATTGCCATGCATCGTCTTAGTCTCAATGTGCTCTTGAATTAACTTTCAATAACAATATTTGGTAGTAGGACAGGAACGCTTCCATGTTTTTTATTCTCCTTTACAAATAATAAAAAATCAATAATAAATAAGAACTTCGTAGATTTCAGAATTATAAATCAAACAGCCATTAAAACAAGTATATAATGAAAACAAATCGTGCAAATCGAAATAAAATCTCTTTTATTTTGGACAAAACTTACATAACAGTCACTTTCTTTCGAACTAATGGCCTTCAGGACAGCAATAAATTATATTATTGTATTCAAAACAAAAAACTGTGGATTTTCATTCGATTGAAATCCATTTTTTTTAAATTTGATCCGTCTTTGATAGTTGTTCAAAGTGTTTGTATTCCTGTTTTCAAAAACGAATATTAGGATGTCAGGAAAATTAGGAGCACATACCTCTAAATATTGTGAAGTAAACATAAAAAAATTGGTTTAGCGTAGAGGGATACAAAAGATCGTGTAGTTTGAGATATGCTTCTCTTTCCAACAAAAAAGGAGTAAATAATTTCTAACTCATCAACTGCTATAGTTTAGTTCTACCTCTACCCTTCTCTTTCTTACTAATGGGACTCGCCTTTGTTAACAAAACTTTATGAATAATATAAGCGGCAAAGTCCTGATTGACTGATACAGAGTCAACGTACAGCAAAATCGGCTAATCCGAGATACTTGAAATTTTGAGGATATACTCTGTTCATATCATAGACACTCACTAAGAAAAGATTTTGCGAAATTTTTATTACATAACGGGTTACAAATGTCAAAGTAATGAAAACCCTTCATGATGCATACCGTTGAAAAGCTCTTTCAGAGTACAGTAATTGTCGCTACAACAATGACGACCCTTTTTGAGAAATATATTTATTTTATTTACAAATATCTGACAATAGCTCGGTACTTCTTGGATTCTCGAAAGCGACTCCCGTATTACTTTTTTTCGGTTGTCATCATAAAATAATTCGGTTGCCGCGGTGCCGGTGATTTTTCACAAAAAAACGAATTAAACTAAATATAATACATTAATACATCTAGCACTTACAGTTCCGAACAGTAATTTTTGTTAGTTGTTATGTACATTTAGGGGGGTAAAATGGAAAAATATCTCTATATTTATGTATAACAAATTAATAAGTGTAGTGTGTGTACATTTGATCCGATTGGGCTCAAATTTTGTACTTACGCTAAAATAAATTCCTGACAACGAATGTTTGGAGCGTCAATAACGTCCAAACGGCTGAATAGATTTTGGTGGTTCTTGGGTAAAATGTTAAGCTCAATTGTGCGGGTAATATAGTCTATAAAACGTTTTGGTAGCTTTATATGGGGTAGAGAACGGGGCTTTTAAATAGATGTCAAAATTCTAATTTCATTTTTTTTTTATAAAAAATGTATCTAACCAAAATTGCAGAAGAAACTACGGACAATATTTTATGTAAGTGGACTTTCCGAAAGAAGAATTGTTAAAGAAATTAGGTTTCAATCGTTGTCAAAAAATATTTAGATTTATTTTTAGATATTAAGACATTAGTTTACAATTCACTCATTACCGTGCCTAAAACTTTACTAACATAATAATCATCACTACTAGGGTAAAATTCTAAAATAAAATCTACGAGTGTACACGTAGTATTATAATTTCTAAGTTATATTGATAACTGCTAATAGGGATTTTCTAAAATGTTATCTTAGAAGGCCCCGACCGACCTTCTAAAGTTAGGACGTTAATATAGTTAGTCAAACAATTCGGCGAAATCAATTCTGTGAATACCGCACGCGTGGATCCTCCTTAATCTAGATTTCGATTTTTTTAAAAAAAAAAAAAAAAAAAAAAAAGCAAGGAAGACCCTACAGAAGCGCATGCGTAACTTTCTGCCAATCAGACTGTGCATAATTCTTCGGAAATGCATGTGACTATGCGAATCATTGCAAATTAAACTCTATACCGGTGCCGGCACTTCTCGCGTATCTATATTTGTATAGTTGTTATCACCACATTATACACCGCATTTATTTATCCATCAAAAACCCTGTAACTTTATAATCCAATTCAACAACTTTTGCTTCCGCAAGCTGATTGTCTACCCAACTTCTTGGAAGAGTCTAAGAAGAACATATTTGTCCGCGCCTGAGAAATGTGACACTGTATTTAAGATTTTCTAGCATTTAATTATCAATCATGTCTTCAAGTACATAATTTTAAATGGTAGTTTGTATCATAAGGGCTTAATCGATTTAAAAAAAAAAAAAAAAAATCGTGCCAATTATGGATGAATGATGACAAGAGGATAAATATACAAATTCCACTGTAAATTAAAAGTTTGGTTCTTTGAAACTGTTTTAATTCTCAGTTGGGTCTCATTTATTTGTATTCAATATTAAATGCGTGTTAAAATGGCTGCAGTTACATTATATTGTTAACTTTTGCCCATTAACGAAATTAAATGCATGCATATAGTTGAAATTAATATGGGATCACCTGGTTATTTACTACAAACCTTTGGCTGTTTTTTGCTTCCGAGCTTACTGAAGGTAACGTGCTCACTTTTGAGAACAAAAAAGTTTTATGCCTCCGATTTTAAAAATTCCAAGACAGAAATCCGTTTCAGACATCAAGGAACATTTTTGGTTCCGTGTCTGTCTGTCTGTCTGTCTCTGTCAGTCGGTCTGTGTGTCCGCGAATCATGAAACGTGCGACGATAACTTAAGTAAATGTCGACCGATTTTGATGACATTTGGTAGACATTTTAATTTTACCAATGCTCAGGTCGAGTTCGTTGGACAACGTTATCCGTTCAAGCGTTCACGCGCAACGCTCGCGTAAACGTGAACTTCAAATTTAAAATTGGAATTTTCTGTCGGGAAAAAAATCAAACCTTATCTATTCAATGAGAAAAACTTTTTTTCAAATACAATTTTTAAGTAAAACCTACAGCGACACCCCTATGAAGTGTTAAAGATCGCTAAAAACTGTTAATTGTTCTTACACAATAAACAATCTGACCAAAAACCACTTGTGTGGTAAAAAAAACACCCCGCCAAGTCTGTGGTCCAAAAAGTTGTGAAATCAACTTTCTATCCCGCCAAGTGATGTTGGCACTTTCTCCTGACCCATCACTATCAACATAGATACTTTTCAGCTTCTTCTCCTTGGCGGTGTGCCTGCAGTACTACCTAATGTTAACTGGTTGTATTCCACGCACAACCATCTTTCCACACAAACCTCATTTGGCAAATGTGAAGGTGAAACAAGAAATTGTATTGGTGTTTGAAGAATATTAAAATTCCAGTTTTAGGAAATCGCGTGGCCCACCGCCAAGGAGAAGAAGCTGAAAAGTATCTATGTTGATAGTGATGGGTCAGGAGAAAGTGCCAACATCACTTGGCGGGATAGAAAGTTGATTTCACAACTTTTTTGGACCACAGACTTGGCGGGGTGTTTTTTTTCCACACAAGTGGTTTTTGGTCAGATTTCATGACTTTTTGTACGGTTCCTAAGGAAGGATTCTCTAAACTCTAAACTGTTTATTCCCACACATTAGAATCAAATAAAAGTGAAGTTAAAAGCTTGACAAGTTCTATAGAGAGGTCTATTGGAGAACTACGAGACCTATGACATTAAAAGACTTATCATTCTGATATAGAAGTATAGAAAACATAAAAAATAAGATAATAATAATTATAAAGTAATAATATATAATAATAATAATAAATAATAAAATAAAATCATAGAAAACAGAAATATATGTATTAATAAACAAATTACCCCCCCCCCCTCTTGAACTCAAGAGAATAAGGTTGAACTAAACCCTGAACCTATAATACTAAGTTCAAAAGATGAACTCGTAAATAGAAGTCATTCATAGGTCATGTGACAAGCACGAAACTACTACTCAATACACTGCTGTACCTCTGCTTAAGGGTGGTTGGGGGGGGGTTGAGTTGAGGGGGGATGCACTAGAGCCTTAGACGAATACAAAAAGCCCTCATTTATTGAAATCGGTTAAGTAGTTTAGGCTGTAGGTGCGTCAACGTTAGAGTGACTGCTCGCTAGCTTGGTTTCTCGCTCCGCGTTAAGCGTAGGAATGAGCTATCTCAATTTTTTTGATCTAGGAATGCACTAGGGTTCTAGACGAATCCAAAAAGCCCTCATTCATTAAAATCGGTTCAGTAGTTTAGGCTGTAGGTGCGTCAACATAAAATGAAGGAAGAATAAGAATAAGAATAAGAAGAAGTCATCAAAACTACCATTTTCAAACCTATTTTTCTCTACTTCTACTTGGCCGATTTTGACCATTTTTTTTTTATTTTTAATCTACAGGACACGGCCTACAAAGATATTAAAAAACTATTTAGGTAGCTTGTACGTATTTCACGCTGCAGACCCTCAAAAACCCTAGTTTGTCACCTACAGTATATATACACTGGCAGCTTTTGTGAAATTTTGACTTTTTGACTTGGCGGGGCGGAACGCTGCTGCGTTCCTAAAATATACAGTGGCAGCTATTGTGAAATTTTGACTTTTTGACTTGGCGGGGCGGAACGCTGCTGCGTTCCTAAATATATGTAACAATAAAGTAATAAAACGTTAATGTTAATATAAAAATAAAGTAAATGATAGGATGTAAGGAAGCTATGTGCCACACTAATTGGCAGTGTATTTTACATTAGTTTAAACTTGCTAGCATTGACATCAACCATGTCCTCAAGTTAACTCGTGTTTTGTAATGATCATAAGTATTATTTCGTTGCCTTTTGTCTGCTCCAAAGCAAAATCAATATTAAATTTAAAAATCCCTAGAGAATATGCTATTGTCAATCTCTCATTCTCTAATCACTAATTCTTCCTCTTTCCGATTCCGAATATACTATGTACATATATGGCGTTGAAATTTATAAAATTAGAAATAAGATAGATTAAACCCGTACACCTTTGCAGTGTTGCGTCACTAAGGATAGGAAGGTACGCTTTAACAAATGAACCAAAGGGTACTAGGTCAAATTTATCGAGTGCAAGTAGATGATGTTTGTCCCTCTCTCTATTCTCTTTTCCAAATCACTCTACACGTTTAAATTTAAAAGCATTTTCTGACTTGGCAAAGACATACCGTGTCGTATACAAATTTGTATCCTTGTGCTGCGACGCTAAAATAAAAAAAAGTACATAATATGTATTATTTGATGTAAGTTTGTGGTGTGTATTTGCCAAGTCATAAAATGTTTTTAAATTTAAACGTGTAGAGTTATTTGGGAAAGAGAATAGAGAGAGGGACAGACAAACATCATCTACGTGCACTGGATAAATTAGACCAAGTAGAACTTACTCTGATAGTGGGAGACTTGGCTAAACTTATGATCTCACACTTTTTGCGCGAGACTTGGCTTATTTGTTTTTACACTGGCGTTATTGTTGGGATAAATGATACATAGATAATTTACTACTATAGCGATTATTAACACTAGAGCCCTATTAACTGCTGGCAAAGTATAAACACAGCCAGTTGTTCATTCCATGCAATATATTCGGATATTATACAACAATTAAAATCCAGTTACCACTGTGAGAAGGATTGAATACGAATTTATCTTATTACACAAATCTTTTTAACAAAGAAAATACATTGATATGGGATAATACTTTCAAAATGAAGAGAGTTTAGCCGTTAAATCTCTAACTGTCTCTACTCTCTCAAACGGAAGCTCGACAATGGTTAGACCTTTTCAAGACACGGCCATTGAGATTATGTAAAGAAGGGCAGCACATCGTAAGAAATGTATGCTCTATGCTCCCGAGACCAGTTCCTTCCTGTGAATTTCATATTCTACAATACACTTTTTCTATTTTTATCTGCGAACAGCTCTAATAATAATAAATAAAACAAACGAAAATCAATTAAAAAAAAACAGTATAATGACTTAGAGATATTAATATTTTTTAAACTTAATCCCGAGTAATTTTTTTACCAATTAAATCTAGACCGTAATTCAATAACAAAACCTACACATAAATTAACCCGTGAATGTTTATAACTCTGAATAGAGAGCAGAGAGAGCATACAACTCTAGTTATATTATTAATTAGATGAATTGACTGAAACTCGGCTAAAGTAGACTACTAATTTATAATATTATTATATATTGCTATATATAACCTATTTAACTCGATTTTATTAAATAACCATAGTTCTTAGATGCTTTTTCATTTCATTTATTAAAAAACCAAAGGCCTAAAATTGTACCATGAAATTCCAGAGCTTTCTACTCTTAATTGAGGGATTTTAGAAAAGTAGAGAATTCAGAAAAAATTTCTGCTTTTGGCTTTTCATAAGCTTTTGAATGTTGTATAATTAAAGTTTAATATCAACGGACAGTTTTAGAATTATGGCAGATTGAATGTTACCAGACTTGAAATTATTCAGACAGGGTCGCAACCAATTCTTGCACAAATGTAAAAATAGCTTCCTCGAACGAAACCACAACACTTAGAGTTCTATAGGAAATTATACGCTTAACATAAAAAATGGATCTTTCTATAAATATGGATCCAGAAAAGGTTCGTCTACGAAATATTCGCAAAAAAAACAATTTTTGGACGTTTATCCTTAAAATTCTCTAATACTACGCTTCTTACCATAAAACTCCTTGAAGCAAATCTTGTAGAGAATCAAATCAGACTAATTCTTGTTCTCTACATAAAACTACACGAATTAAAGAATTGATGGAGATTTTCTTAACAGTGACTAATAAATTAACAGGGACGTAGAACTTAGAAATTTCGCTAGCAATCAGGGGCTAGTTGTACAGAGCTGGGAAGGTTCATTCATCGAAAAATTATTCGAGTTATAATGGAGACTAGTTGTTATTGTATTAAATCTAAATTTTTATCTTATAAAAAATTATTATATTTTTACACACACACACAAAAAAATAGATAAATGTTAACCTTTATAATCCGGAGTTTTGATTTTCCTCATGAATTTTGGCAGCTCCCAATTCCAACCTGANCTGACATTTTGGTAATTTGCTAAAAGCTTAATAAAAGTCTAAAAAGAATAAATAGGATTTATAACAATTTTTATTTATAGTAGCAATAGTATCGTTGCAAGCCTATGAAATAAAATTTATTTATTCTGAAGGGGGGGGGGGCCTAAAAAAAATGTTAAAACATGAAAATTTGAGTTATGACTGTCTTGTATTAAAAAAAGATCACTTGCACGAAATAAGTCTTAGAAACAGAAGGAGAAAGTCTGATAAATTGATTGATTAAAAACATTTATTCGTTAGATAGAAACAAACAGGTATTTTTTGTTAAGTAAAAATACAAATTAAAATAAATTCCAATGGAGGTGAATGCAAAACAAGTTTGGAACTTATCAGATTGTTCCAGTAACAAATTTTCTACAAAATAAAATAGAGATTTTTTTTTCTTATTGAAAGATTTGCGTCTTTTTTTTAGCTTCCATAATTGAGAAAATTTTCTGGAATGTAAATAGGTGAAGATTTTTTAAAAGCATCGATTTTCCGTTCTATCGAAGTGATTTTGGGTGTGACCTGTCACAAAAATATTATGGAAAATACTCTGAATATTTTTTAAAAAAATACCGCATACGTAAATAATCCAAGTGTATTGATTTTTATTCTGACCGACACGATTATCTGAGTAAAATATCATATTTTTCGATGCACGCAGCTTATTTAGCAGGTCTAGAAAATTCCAAAGATCTGTCCCTATCTCATCTGTTCCCCTATGTCTTATTTCTGGTCATAGTCAAGGATGTGGTCGACCTTCAAGAAAAAAAATGAATAAAAATACTAAAAACAAATAAACTAATAAAAAAGGGAGGAAGAAGGGTTGAAATGACCTTGGAGGTCATGGTCAAGGACGTTGTGTAGGCTATGGTCAAGGCCACTGTTAAAGGGAAAATTTTGGTTACTTCGCAATCCGTAATACAAATTATGGTTTCTCATTGGAAAAACAATTATGACCTTAGAATGACTTTAAAGGGCATGCTCAAGGTCATATTTTTAATAAAATTTCCTGCTCTTTTCAAATCTGCAATAAAAAATGGGGGTTCCCATTTAAAATAACAAAGTTGACCTTCAAATGACCCTTAAGGGCAAGTTTAAGGTCAAATCCAAGGTCACCATTGAATAGCTAAGGAAAAATCCTGAAACTTTTGTATTTAACTTTTTTCAAAATAATGTATTTCTGACTAATGTGATTCTTCTATTCAGGGGTTTCCATACTTTTGTGCCACCCTGTATATACAATATATGTGTTAGACTAATAGGGTTCAAACCTTATATTAGTTACTAAGAATCTGAATTCCAATATTACTGTACGAAATGATTGCTATAAATACCCAAAGGACCACCTTAAAAAGGAAAATCAAACTACGAACAAAAAATTGATGGTTTAACGATAGAGCATATAATGAAATGATAAGTTATGTGAAAGGTTACATGTGGCACACGCCACGAAGTATATATACACAAGTTACCAGCAGTTGTTTTACATATAAAAATTAAAATGAAGTTAAATAGGTATATTGTCAGTATTTGTTCCGAAACCAAATACAGACAATAGACCAAAGAAAAAAGGAATTTAGTATAAGTGAAGCTTCATTCACACACGCATTCACACAAGTTAAGTTAAGTTAAAATTTACAACAAAATTTTTTCACACCAAAACAATCATTCACACACACATTCACACTGAATTTATGACACATTATCACTGAATTTTTGAATACATAGAAATTTTAGATATAGAACATGGACTTAGCCGTGGTGACTGGTCTGCACTGATGAAGCTGCGACCTATAGGCTGCGATCTGCAAGTCCGGCGTCTTCATCTGACTCGAAGCGATGAGAAGATATTGAATTAAAGAGATGAAGTAAAGTGAAGCTGAGGGCCCTGAGACTAAGTTAATGAAATTAAAGTTATTTAAACATGAATGAAATTGACACGTGCACGTGCCATCGCTTTTCTTTAAAAAGCGATGTGTTCCTTCTGCAGAATCTGGAAGTCGAGTGCGGGAGTGTGCCGTGTGAGCACAGACTTATCGGATCCCTTATCTTATGTTACGTATAACGTAAAAACATATGTTTGAATTCCAGTGAAGAAGAAGAGGAGGTTTCATCGTTATCCACCTGGTTATCCAACGAATCTTACGTTATTTACAAATTAATATATTAAATAAACGTAATTTTAACGAAGAAAATGAGTTTAAATGTAGAAAGTGATATTTCTCAACAAAGTGTGCTAAAAATATTGCCATTTTTTACAGAAATAATAAACATAAATAATACGTAAAATAAACAAATAACAACTGTTGGTCTCCAACAATATGTATATGTATATACAAGTAAATACTTATTTATTGAAATAATAGCCATTAAATACATTCGACAAATAATAGCACCAAATTAAATAAAGGTGTTGAATTAATTAAAGAATTTCATTGAATGTCAAGTGGGATCGGTTTGAATTTCGGCGTGTAGGAGGTCGAAGAGGAGCCTTCAAGTTTGGAACTAATTACTTCAACTATAAGGGTGACTGTTGGAAGGACTCTAGGTACTATGTTTACACAAGGAGCGAGTAGTGAAGCGGGGACGTAAAGCTAATGACGGTTAATACCCCTCGCAGCCACTGAGTTTTGCATTTCAAATCAAGTAGATCAAAGACGCTCTGTGCCACAGGCGGGGGTCCCCCAATTAGGGACCTATTTAAATTTGCGACGGTGGTCCTTCTATCCCTGTCTCTCCTTGTGTAAGCTGGCCTGGCAAGGGATGAAGGGTGTGCGCCAGTCAAAGAACGGCGGGGGCTTGATTGTAATAGGTCTAATCAAGGTATTAGATGGTTACATTTGGAAAGCCTTTTCAACTGGAGCAAATTCAACTCGACGACAAAATCACCCTTTTCCTACCCAGGACCTTTTTTATCATTTATTTCTTGGTTATCCAAGATTGAAAAGGTGCAATTTTAGAAGTATTCAGTGAAGATGTACAAACACAAGTTTTCTTCCAAAATATATATAAACAAAAATATAAAATAAAACGAATTAAACATATCAATAAATTACTTAAAAATAAATAGTTATTAATCACTCAGTTTTGCAAAGAAGAAAATATTGATTTAATTTAGCCAACTGAATATATGAATTGATTTACCACCTAAATCTAGCATGGATTTAAGTAGAGTCTGGTAAGTTCTTGCACTGATTCATAATCAAATATAATTAAACGAAATTCAATAAAGAACAGAATATTAGAATAATTTCTATATTCTATTTGAATATAGAAATAGTTTTAGATTAAGCAATATTAAAATCAACAACTACTTGGGTATTTAATCATGTATATCGTTACCAACTGAGAGGTTTCTTAAACGATAGGAGTGGGAATAATTATTACATCAAATTGTACAAAAAAAGTTAAATCTCAATGGTATTTATTTCATTATTATTATTATTATTATTTACTTTTTTTTAAATTAAAACGGGTTGTACATTTTTCACTAATAAAAACATATTTTAAATTATTTGTCAACTTTACCATACACTTCCTATGGCACATTAGTAATAATTAAATAATTTAAATTTTAAACATTACTTACTTCACATTGAAACATTAAATTTTACTTCTAGATAACTTTTACTTCTATACTATATATGATTAATAATGTATATACATAATGTATTTTACTTTGTTAAGAGAATTAAAATTTATTTTGTTAATGAAGAAGTCTCGCGACAAGACTTTCATTAGGCTCTTTGCTTACTGATCCAAGTAAGCATAGGATACTTGAATAAGAAAGTCTACTTTGTCTTTGTTAAAGGTTGCGGTAAATTTCAGCGATGACAATATTGTAGGCATTTGTTCATGTGTAAATGTTGTTGAATTGTTCAAGTCAGTTGCCTTGTGATGTGAAATTGCCTTAACTGCGTACATGGCTTGAATGTATAAATACAGAGGCCTGAGGCTAAGTGGCCTCCCCGCGGACTCCCTTTAAGCCCAATGCCTGTTTTACGAACAATTTGACGTAACCCTGTTTGGAATTCTAAGTCCAAAGCTCCTTTCTCTTCTTTTCAAATTATTTTCAACTTTTCTTTCTTATACCCTTGATGGTTAAGGTGCATTTTTACCAATAACAAGTAAGGAACTCGTGCTTACTTCCTTACAGACTGTAGCAACTCTCACCAAGAAAAAGGAAAATTATATGATTTTCTATTTTACAATGTATAGATTAGCTACAGTTAAATATTTAAAAAAAATAATATTTTGAATACTTAAACAAAATCCCGTCGAGTACTTGCCAGCAAGCTACAAAAAAGGGTTTCCTTCGGTCATAAAAATCCATATATCCTACATTATTTTTATTTTTTTATTTATTTTTTTTTTTTTACACAAATATGTATAAAAATGCACTTTGGACGAGCAAGGGTGCCCATATCATCCTTTAGCATCAGGTGTGCATTTATTTGGTTATGTCGGGGGTAAAATGGCCGCTATTTTGGAAACGCGATGTATATTTGTGAACCAAATTTCAATAACTTTAAATTATAAATATTTGTGATCTACATATCAATACATACCTTTGAAATGATTCCCCACTCAAAAATTAAAATTTCGGGTCACCATAGTTACGGTCACCTAAAAAAAAAAATTTGACTTTTTTTATTTTAACTCTTGCAAATTTCATTGGCCCACAGAGATATATTTATGTATTTTTGCCTTATTTTTAGGACCTGTCCTTAAAGGGTATCGGGGAAGGACATTTTTTGGAGGTTTTGTTTTGGTAATTGCGGGGGTAAAATGGCCACCATTTTGGAAACGTGATACATATTTGTAATCTACAAGTCAATACCTTTGAAATAATACCCTAATCCAAAATTACAATAAAAAGTGTTACGTTCGCATTTGCTTGCTGATCGACTGTCGCTCAATTTTTGCGAACCAACATATCTTTAAAACTATTCGCCCGATTTTAATTAAAAACTACTCGCCAAATTTTAAATTAAAGTTGGATGCTAGTCATAATTAGCACATTGTTGCTCCCATATAAGTTTCATCCTTCAGCGCCCATTTCAGCATGCGAACAAACATATACATTAATTAACACTTCGAGAAAAGGCCCACTGATAGTCCCAGATTAATTTCTATCGTCTGCGCTATTTAAATTTTGCTTAATGTACCTATAATTTAATACATGTACGAATGAATTTAACTTATGGACTTGTTTATTTATTTTTCCAGAGAGAAGGTCTGAGGGAGAAGCACCAGACACATCGGATCTTCATAACAAATACCGACAGACGGCTTTGCCTTGCCGTAATTACTTTTATAATGTTTCATTCATTAATGCAATTTATTAAAAAAAAAAAAGTATTTTGAATTGAAAATCGAAACTTTAATTCTGTAAAAAAAAAAAAATAAATAAAGAACAGTAGAAAATTAAATACAAAATAGGGCACAAAGAAGCCATCTGCCAATAAAATTGGCAGATTTAAAAAACGGGGGTAAGGGATTATATAAATAGGTAGTAATATCATAAGATCATTAAAGTATACAAAGTTGGACGCTAGCTATGTGCCACACTGATTGACAGACTATTTTTTAAACGACTAATCAAAAAGAAAAAAAAATAGCTTCTATATTAGATGCATTACCAGACTAAATGTGAATAATTAGTTTTTTTCCAGTTAACCTAGCCCACGCTTGAAAACTCCTTGCTCCAAAAGCATATCAACATATAAATCTCTATTTCTTATAAACCCTTCGATCCAAATTAGTTTCAATAACCAAGCAAAAATTACTCTATAATTAACTCTTAAGATATATTCAAATTATAAATTTCCTTATAAACCTTATTTTAATTGTAGATTTAATCCTAAGAGAGACGGAGAAAAAATAAGTTAAAATATTCCCTCCTTTATGTATTAATTTAAAAAAACGAAAACAGATCCTATAGCTTCCATATCAAACGTAGATCCTATAGACTTATTTAAGGAGTCAATTTATTCAAGAGATTTGTAATAAATTCGCATTTTAGCTGCATTTGTTTGAGCCATACGATTATTTAAAACAGTTTCTAAGAGTAAGTTGACAAATATCTCATTTGACCGAATGCTAAAGAATATCAATTATGTTCCTCTAGCTTTCAGACAGGGGCTAACTGGAAATGTACTGAAATAAGTTTATGATCTAATGTTAGATATATCTGAGCGAAATATCTTTCGAATAAATTTGGGGAAATATTTAAAATAAATCCTACCGCGGGTATCCGCAAGCCGAGCGAATTTCCATTTGAAATTTGTAGTATTTGTATAATCGTAGTAGTTTGAAAGAAGTTTAAACTGCTCAACAATTAAACTACAAATTTCCAATGGAAATTCGCTCGGCTTGCGGATACCCGAGGTAGGATTTTTTTTCAATCTTTGCTGACTCATTAGGAGGGGTTAATGACGGCATAAATATCTCATTTTCAATAGGGATCATCGTCTCAACGAGCCTGATTCCGAGTTAAAAAATAGTATTGAGTAAGTAGATATTAGATGTCCCTATTATAGTAGTATTATTATTATAAAAGTATTGAGGAGAAAAGAGGATATTGTATTAATAGCCGGCAATATCAATCTTTAAAAGTCGTTTTTAATCTATATATCCGTGGGTGGACTCAACCTATGAAAACATAGGCACAGTGTCCGACGATAGAACCATAATAATAATTATTCAAGGGTTCCAAAATCTGGGTAAATCCTCGAATAAGTTGGAACCATTTTTAGTCGTATGTAAAATTCGTTGTTTATAAAATCAACATAACACATCTTGCCTTGAATAAAATGTGGCACCCTACGCACACAAGTGGTAATTCAATTCACGGCATTACGTATATCACCACCAATACTCTGAAGAAATTTAGTAACTCCAAAGGAAGTTAAATGCGACAATGTGTGTGTGAGGGAGTCTTCTTCATTGAAATTTGTCCCGCCCACCTGTAGCCTAGTCATTAGATTGAATTGATGGCAAAGCTTTAATAGAAGTGTCTGATTCCAAAATTTCACACTGGTTACCCCACTGGTAACATTAGCTATTGTTAAAAACCCATAAAATAAGTGTCACAAACATAAGACCTTACATAAACTATATATAGGTCATAGCATGATTGATAAGGGATTTTGAGAATAGATCTATATTTAAACGTGGTTTCTAGAAAATTGGGCTCAAAGTGTCGTTCGATCGTATAAAGAAACGTTATTACTGCTCCAATATTGTGACGTTAATCACGTCAAAACCCCATATCGAGGTATCATTTCGACAAATTTCCAATATTAAGATTGAAGATCGTACAAACTGTTTAATGATAAGTAACTAAAAATAGTGTTTAAGAAAGCTTACTCTTTAACGTAATCCCTTACGGTTGGAGCTTTCATGTTGAAAATGCTGATGAGATTTTGTCAAATTTCCACTATCAAGGTTGAAGAAGAGGGTTGTGAACGGTTTACTAAGGAATTGTCGCAATAACAGAAAATAGTCTTACAATAAATAATACCCAAAATATAATCTAATTGAATATAATATCTGTACACTAGAGCAGGTTTCCTAAAATTCATATAAATATTGATATCAGTTTTTCATTTAATTTGTTATTTTAATAGGTAATACAAATTTAGTAACTTATAATAAAGTCAAGAAATATTAAAGCTTTGTTTTATTTGTCAATAATGGAATTAAATTCTTAGGAAAATATAGAAAATAAAAAGATTCTATCGTTACTTTCAGAATTTCTTTAATAACCCATTTGCATTTGAAAATTGAAATACAAAGAATGAAAGATAAAAAAAAGCTAAAATAAAGAAAAAGTCAAAGGAGGGGTTAATAAGAATAGGAAAGTATAGGGTGCTAGGCAATTAGGAGAGGACGGAAGCCGCGAGCCTCTGTGTCTGGCCTATGCCATCATTAGCCGCATGATGACAGAGCTCGGGCAAATCAAACAATTATAAAAGCATATGCTAAGTAACGCAATTGCTTTTCGTGACTTCTAGCCACAGTGGTAGGTATGCTTTTGTAAAAACAATGGGAATCCATTTGTCATGAAGAATAACTGTCCCACTCCTCTTTTGTTTAATGTCAATAAAAACAATGTGTTTCCTCGATTTTTTTTTTCTATGGGACTTATATCCACAGTTGACGAGTATTGTGTCAAGGACAATTATTATTATTTTTTCAACTAAAAATAATAATAAAAAAAAAAATACATAGAATGGCTGTTGAAATGTTAAATTGTGTCGAGTATTTTATAAAAGACTTTTATCCAACCGATTATATTTACAAAGCAATAATGTCGAAAACGTAAACACATTTAAACTTATCTATTTTTTAAACGATTAATCGAATCAACTCGAGGAATATTATCATATGAAAATGCTTCTGGACAATTTAAAATCAACAATATATTGATATTTTGTAAAAGCTATTGATATACATTAATAAATATTGTAGAATATACCACAACTTCCAAAATAAATTCATCAAATATTTTTGTTTCCGAGCTTACCGAAACAATGTTATCATTCTAAAGTTAATCATTCTTTCGCCCCCGAATTTAAAACTTCACCGATTGGACACAAATTGGCTTTAAGGAAAAACATATTCGCGCGTCCACACTTTGCCGATCGGCATCATTCGTCTTGAGCCGATCGGCAAACCCGAATTGATGTGGACATGCCAATCGGCTTTGCCGACACGGGCCGAAAGTCGACCCGAATCGTGCCGAATCCAACCCAAATCTGCTCGGTCCCGATCAAAGAAAGCCATACCAAATAAAAGAGAGAGTTTATTTTAATGCAGCCTTAATTTATCCCCTGTGGGTGTGACGCCCTCTAAATTTGCACGTTAAACTACAAATTAATAAGTAGCTATTTAAACTGTCTACCTTTAGCTATATAAAGGTCTTTCACACCGCGAAGAAGGATGAAAAGTTTTGGAATCTTACAGGCGACTTGTACTGCAGGAAGGCGATGCATTAGTCTACCTGCTTGAACCCTCAATGTTTTGAGGGTAAACCATAATAAATTTAATCCCATTATTTATAACACTAAAATCGGTGGGGCAAAAGATGTTGGGGCACAAGTTGGAGGAAGGCGCTACGGAAGGCCCTGATGGCTGCCCAGGTCAGAAAAAAATTGCCGTACCGGGCCCCCAGTGTTAATATAACTGTAAGGTAAACCGCGACGAGAAGAGACTGCAGGAATTTTAACCCAGACGCACCTAAACGGGGGTGGCGCCTAAAATTTGAAACTTTGTTCGGTTTTTGAATTTTAGCGACGCCCCCGATTGGGCGTCGGGGTCGAAATACCTACAGTGTCTTCTCCTCGGTTTACCTTATAACTGCCTGGTA
>KZ651390.1:405971-437015 GCA_001010745.2 Gerris buenoi
GGGGGGGGGAGACTTTTGGACCACCCTGTATGTATATTATAGCTAACCTATATTATAATATACTAGAGTAAATTTACTCAAAGAATTATATGCAAATGGTAACTAATTTCGTTCGCTTCTGAGGGAAAAGTAATTTTAGACTTAAATGATATATTTATATGAATGAATATAGCGAGAAAACTTGGTTTAGGTAGTGTATATCATCTTGTATAGAAATGAAAATAACTGGCACATATGATTAAAGTATTTTCTGTAGATTGATCAAAAATGCACCAATTATGGATACTTCTTTATCCCATAAGTTTTCTCTTAATACATTTTCCATCTTCAGTCCTCTACTTTGAGACAAAGTTGTATACAAGTCGATTTTGCGAATCTTGGGCGTATATTTCTGTCGTAGATTAACTGAGCTTCAATGTAGCGTATCTGGTTTTTCTAGAGAGTATGAAATGAAAAAATATCCATAAATGATACAATTTTTATTAATATACAGTAACACTTTAATTACATGTGCCTTATATCTGCCAGTTTTTCCATTTCTATACGTGATGTCCTATATAGTTGTCCTCAACCGACAACTTGAAAATAACCTTATTAATGTTTCCTTTAATTTTATTATGCACCTCATCTCCAGAAAACATAAATCCGTTATTGAATAGTAAAAGAAATAAAAAAAATCGGGTACGGGGTACCTCGGAACTTTTGGACGTGGTCAGTACTTGGATGGGTGACCGTTCTAAAATAACTGATTTATTATCATTCTTTAAAAAACCTTATTTTTAATATCTATATTTTATTTAATTATTAGAAGTTTGGCGGTATTTTTACAGATGTAAACAAACTTTGACGTCATCAAAATTGTCGCACTAGTAAATAATTATATTCACCTATAACTTTAAACTAATTAATAGAATTTCATCGGGTTTTTTTATATTTGTTCCTTAATTTTTTTCCGGTTCTAACGATATGCTATAAGTCAAAAACCTGTATGTAATTTCAGTATTATTGACCGTCAAAGTTAAAAAATTCAAAAATTTATAACTTCAAAATGGCGGCCAATATCAAAATGAAATTTGGCAGGCTTGTTTGTCATCAGAGTGCCAAATTTCAACTCGATCAGGACCATTTTCATTTTATTACGATTTTTTTTTTAATTTTTGCTGACTGCAAACTGGGTTCAAGATGGTGGAAAAAGTTGATTTTCCGGGCGGCACAACTACAGGTTAGGACTGATTTTTCTGCCAAGTTTCAACTCTCATGGTTAAATACCTTGGGCGCTACGATGATAACACACATACACACACACACATACATACGTCATGCTGCTTAAACCACTCAGGAGGTCTTAAAAACCCCTAAAACGGATAATTCCGTTGAAATCTCCAAAAAAAAGTTTTTGGTGAAAACAATACTTTTCCTACTATTAGTAGTGAGGAAAAGTAAAAAGGCACAACCTTACCCTCTCAAAGGATGTAAGAAAAATATTGAAATGAGAAAATAATTAGAAATTACAACCAATCAGATTATTAATACACAATATTTAATATATATATGTATTGTTCATAGTTTACAGTTATATTTTAAATAGTCATGTTCGCTTGCTACATGAAGCTATCAACCTAACGAATAATCACTTAATGGAAGACCATTAGCTCAATTATATTGAATTATTTTTTATCACATTCAAAGGTTACTATATTCTTGCGTGGAAACGCACCATTATATAGATTTCGAAGCACTGTTTTTTCCTATATTATTATAAAGGTAGGCGTTTTTCTTTTTGTATTTATATTATATCATCACTAACAAAACATCATGATTAGCGTTATTGGTGTTTTAATTAATAGACTTAGTCTAGTAATTGAAGTAAAAACTAGGTGTTGCTTGGTCATGAGTTATATAGTTTTAAAAATATTTAATAAATATTATTTACCAACAAAATATTAACTAGGCAGGTATCTTTTTCCTTTATTATATGCGTAGTAAGTATACATAGAACGCAAGTATTGTGATGGTACAGAATTCGATTACCCGTTTCGAGGTCCCTTGAGTCCATAAAAGTGGTTTTTAAAAAAATTCTGTTTGTCTTACGTCAGTAGTATGGTCTGAGCAGACCCATGGAGCCAAAACTAGAATACGATAAAATTTGGAGAAAAATCATACGTTGAGGAAAAATCGAGAAATTAATTTCAACTCTAAATATGGGGGTTCCCCCCAAAAAAACTCTGGAAAATATTATTTATTTTGCTTAAGGCCATTTCAATATCGAAAGATTTGACTTTGCTCTGGACAATAACATTTTTTTATTCTACAGAAGACAGGTCTTTATGCCAGCATATGCGGTCATACAGAATATGGGGACAGGGCTGGCTAAACCTATGATCTCATAACTCATAACTCATAAACTGAGTGATACTCAGCTTATTTTTACACAAGTGTTTTTGTTGGTATATTTAAGAATACGCAATGTATTATTAAAATACAATAATCACTTTAAAAACATAAAAATAGAAGAGAACTTGAAATAAAGGTTTCAAAGCCGCAAAAAAGTTACCAAACCAATTGTTCGCGAATCCGCTGTAAGAAGACGAGATCTGCTGGCTTCGAACCTACCTCGACACTTCAATATTGTAAACGACCCGATTGAGTAATATCGGTTAAATACAGAAATAAAAGGCAAAAAATTAAACGTTATTTGTCTTGATGTATGGATTGTAGATGTTTTTAACGGCTTGGTGTTAAAAGATTTCTATTGAGATATAATGACTGACATAAATAGTGGTAGAATAATAGTTGAACAGGATTCAACAAGACCTCTATTTCGTTTTGTACCAAGATTTTTGTGCATAATCGGTCAAATCTTTACAATAGAGTGATGTCAATCTGATGGTCTTGATGCTTTGGTCTTCGCCAGCTGTCATAAGAACTGGACTCGTATCCAGTAAACAACATGTGGACAATTGATTACTACAGCTTTGTTTTATTTTATTTTTACTATGCCAATGCACAACGGACTTTTGTGGCTTGTGACTGCTTTGACGATAAAACGTCCTCTCGAAATAATATAAAAAAATGCGATGTAATTTCTTAATCTCTCCGGATTGTGGTATTGTTTGAAATCGCTCGAGCTTTTTGTTTGTTGACGTTATATGAAGACAATGATGTGGTATTTTAATATATATAAAAAAAGAAAGATGGGCGTGTTAGTAGTCGCGCCTGCCTATTCTCTTCAACTTTTCAATTGACTCATTCTTTTTGGTTCTTCTAGAGGACTTTCTTCACGGTTCCACCGAGGCGAAGTAAATCAAAGACTCGTGCCACACCTCCCGCTCCCTCCTTTGACTTTGAAACCATTGTGAAAAAGTTATGAAATATGCCGGGATTTTAATAAAGGTAAAAAAGGCATTTATATAAGTACTTTTAATCATGAGCTCATTCAACTCATTGAATCGTAAAAATAATCGTGTTGAAAGTCCGCAGTTAATGAATTGCAAGGCAAAAACAAAGAATGTTTTGCTATAAAATAAAGGACGTTTAAACTTCATTAGGCTACCGACCTGCCTGAAATAAGCTGAATTAACAATGAAGATATACGGCATTTATCTCTATTATTCTACTTTGAAAGGGAAAAAAAAGTTCGCCAAGGGTAGGTACTATACTACAGTTTGTAACCGGAAATCTCCTGGGTTAACTTTTTGCACAACGCTTCTAAAGTGTAGGCATGGAACATGCAGCCTAAGCGAAGTTTACAATACCAAGCACATATACTTTGTTAAATAATGTTTTCGTATTATTCAATTAGAAATATAAGTTTGGTTAATAGAGAATAATGATCCAAATAGTATATACTAAAAAAAAAAGAAAAAAGGATCATAGGTTCGTCCATATGTATTGTATACTTTTGCTGTTAGTTTTACTAAAAAAATGTATTTGAAAAAATGTTTGTCTCATTAAATAGATGATTTTTTTTTTAGATGAAAATTCTTTCGTTCTCAAAAGTGAACACAATGCTTCCGTTTCCTTCGGTAAAGCTCGAAAGTAAAAAAAAAAATAAAAAAATAAAAAAAAAATAAAAATAAAAAATAAAAAAATTGAAATGAAAGATTCAATAGGTATGGGATATAGGTGTTTATTAATAAGTAGAAATATGCGATAGTATAAGACCTGATTTGACGAGAGTATAGAGCTGTTTGCCGAGTATTATGTATTATCATAACAGGGCAGAGCTGTCACTTGAAATGGGTCATTATTTACCAATCAAACAGTGATTTCACATCGATTTACCCCCATATGAAACCCAGAATTTTCTCTACACAATACCTTGACTTTAGTCTCAATATTTTATTAGAATTGAATTATTCATATATACGATAAATAATTTAGTAGTTGATTTATACAAATAGATCTCCTATTCAGAATAAGTGAATGTCTCCTTAACAAGCATTGTCTACTTTTTTTTTGTTTCAAAAAGAAAATACTTCCAAGGTCTAATAGGTAGTAGGTATAAATAAAATTTTAAAAAAAATTCTAAGTTCTCATAATTTTAATTCGGTGCGATATTTTAACCCCTCCTTAGGTCATTATCAAGCTTTTCTAAAATGCCTGAATTACTAAATACTTGTATTCTAATGTAATTCTCTATTTCCTAATCATTCATTATAATTTCTTTATAATTGTTTTCTATAAAATAAAAATGAAACAAACATATTTCTAATGAGAAAATTAAATTTAATTAAAAATAATGAATAGGAGGCAACTTGAACATTTTCTACAGTTACATTTATCAAAATATCATTCAACACTATATTTAGTATTTAGGCAGTATTCGCAAGTACGTAGTAGGTACCAAAATACTCCATTTCTCTGTATAACTATACAAGAGAAACTGTTAAGGTCTTGAGCTATTATGTCATTGTTTTTAAATGATGGCACCCGCATAGAACTGTCTAATATTCAGTTCATCTGTCACAATGTTTAAAAACTATGGACAGCTTAGTTCATAATACTATTTGTAATGCTCACCCACCTTAATGAAGATAATCGACAAATAAATATGTAATTGTATAGTGCACAGCATGAATAAACAAATAAGCTGCTGTTTCGTGTAAAACAAATTAGCTAGAGATTTTTAAACAGGGATGAATTCCACTGACGGTCATTTCGAAGCGAATTAATTACATCCTTTACTTGGAGAAGGGGCTTTATAGGATTATTGAGTTAAGATGAAGTAGATATGAAAACAAAGAAAAAAAATTTCAAGTCTGATGCCAACCAAAATAGTACATTGATAATGAAAAAAAGTACGTTGATAACATTGACTGGCAAAGTGGTAACATTTAATATTTTGCAATAAAAAAGTGGCGGTGGGTGAAGCCTACCAAAAAAGAATATCCTTTTTAAAAGTTAAATTCGAGTACTTAAAATGAATAATAGCCAACGCCAACATTAATTTACTCTACCACCATCACCAATGGAAAGTTAAAACAATTTGTAAATATTAGTACCTTAAATAACCTTCATACTTCTAGTCATTCCTATTTTGAGTTAATATTAATAAAATTTTCTTTTATACATTTTTTTTTTAAATTTATCATGTTAATAAATTTTAATTAATTTTGTAATTATATATATGCTAGGGCAATTTTCATATATGTTATATTTATTATAGCAAAAGTCTGTAAATATAAAAAAAAAAAAATATATATAAAAGCAATTCGTATAAATAGTCAACAGAAAATAAAAATCTCTAAACAGAAAATGGTTAGCTGATACTTTATTGAGTTTCTTTTTTAGGGTATAATTTATTTATACTTTATTATAGACTATTAGATTACTATTGACTTTGGAACATTTGATCTAGGATAATAAATTTAAGGGAGAGACATTTCTTTAACGTATTTACAGCTTGCAGGAGGGATTGTAAGATATGTGGCAGGGTATAGGATTCGTATGGTGTTTTTATTAAAGCGTTCTGTCCTCTTATAAGGTTAGGCTGTGCGGACAATTCAATGATGATCTCGGAGGGTTGCAAGTGGCTCGGATTGTCGACAATGCCCAAGGCGTTATCGTTTGCCTTTAAAGCAGTGGTTCGCTACTTGCCGATCCTTCTTATTTAATTGTAAGGCTGAGTCAGCTGAGGGTCCTGTCGTTGTATGTTAGTCTGTTCACAAGTTCACCCTAAACTCCTAAACAGGGATGAGACCAGTACCCTTCGGTAACGGAATCCTGACATGACGACCACTGCCACCCTACCATAAACGTCGCCGCACTAACCCCTCGCTTCCATCCCCTTCACAGCTTACTAACTCCCTGCAGTGAAAAACAATTTGTTTATATTAAGGGACAAATTTTATTTGTCGACTCTCAATGAGATCCGTATCATAAGGATTTAATCAAAATTCACTGGTATAATTGGGTTAAGGGTAAATATCGAGTAACAATAACAGATTTAGCGGATCAGTTTAACTCGGTGGAAAACGAACCCCTTTTTTTATCGCAAAAGCTACAGCTTCAGCACGGGGCAATGAATAATATAAACTTTATCGACAATTCTTCTCTATTCTAAGATTTTCCAATATATTACCGGAAAGCTTAAACATTTCTTATTTCTTTTTCGTTCGGTTAACTATGAATAAACTGTTTCTAAGATTCTACACATCATCTGTAAGCCAAGAGTCCAAATTACCTCCAGAAAAAAAACTTTTATTCGTGCAATGTAATGTATTCACGGGTATCATTCAAAGGCAACAACTCACCAAGGTTTTATCAATAATCACAGTTATATGTTTCCAACCGATTAAGGTTACACCTACAATTTTTGATGGTTAAAGCATCTAGTTCCTTTGGCGTTTCAGGTAAAGAACGTTCTATTTAAAAATAAATACTAGCACTATTTTTATTAAATTTAAGTTTCACTAAGAAAACGTTTAATATGTATTTAATTAATTAAATAGGGATATATTATATATATTAAACAAAATAATAAAGTTAGTTCTAGCTTCAAATATACCTACTCATAGTTCTGAATCAAATTAGATTTTTTTTTTTTTTTTTTTTTTTTTTTTTTTACACGTAACTTGAGATACTTAGTTTCGATTAAAAAATCAAGAAAAAGATTTTTTTGTTAATCATATCAAAATAATGTCAATGGCAGAATATAAAATAGAATATTGTTATTCTAGATCAGTGGTTCTTAATCTTTTGGTAACCACGGCCCCATTAAAATCTCCAAACATAATATATATAGTACCTAAATACCTTTCTAGGCCCCCTGGGGGGCCGCGGTCCCCCGGTTAAGAACCACTGATCTAGATCAGCGGTTCCCAAACTGTGGTACGCGTACCATTGGTGGTACGCGGGATCGGGTCCAGTGGTACGCGCCGCATAAATATTTGCGGTTGTTAGGAGTGTATTCTCATCCCTAATATACCTCAAAACCAAGTATAGAAAAAGACTGCGTTGAAGATGATGCGTTTAAAACTCAGCCCCATCACTCCAGAAATTGTTTGAGCCAATTATTATAAGCACATTCATCCAATTAACCTGCCTAACCATATTGTTTATTTTTATATTGTTTTCTTATAAAGTATTCTTTTAGTATTTTTAGTATTTTCTTTAAAAATTTTTTTCTTTTTTTAAATACAAGTGTTATCAACATTCTATGTTCTATTCGTGTTAAATACAATTTTTATTTAGTCCTTATTTTAACAATCATGCTCAAACACCTTCTTTCTATCCAGGGGATAGAAGGTAAAAAAATATTGATACAGAACGCAGGTCTGGTACAACTTAAATTAAAAAAATGTTTTGCACAAAAAAAAATCTACGTTTTTGAACCTTTAAAAATCAAAATTTTTCCGGGGGAACGCCCACGGACCCCCTTTCTTCTGTAAAAAAAGAGTCCTGGATATTCCTCAATAAACATCAGTGGTACATGAAAAATTCAAGACATATTAAGTGGTACGCCACCAAAAAAGTTTGGGAACCCCTGATCTAGATGACATGAAATATATATAAATCATACCTCAGAAAAAAATCATCTTTTCTTTATAATATAAGACAAAATATTTTTGCCAAATCATGTACTAATCTTTGCTACGACACTACACATGCGTACAGATCTAAATTCAGAAAAAACATTACTGTGAAAACATAACTTTACTAATAAAAGTCTTCATTGATTTATTTTCTCTTTCTAAAAGTAACTCTTTCCAATGGTGTTTGTTTCTAGCAAAACATCATATGCAAAATAGTTATTTATGCACCTAGGGAATAATGTAGACATTATTTCCCGCGTGACATAGTTGATTCCTGACGCAAAGCCGAAGGAATCAAGGCAACTAAATCCCGAGCCGAAGCCGAGGGTATTAGATATTTTAATTCCCGAGGCGAAGCCGAGGGATTAATATCAATTCTCGAGGTACATACAAAATTTTATCTCCAGAAAAAGCGCTATATAAGATTTATTCAACAAAGAAAACATTGCATTTCTTTATTAAACGAATTTAATACAGATATAAAACAATATAAATTATTTAAAGCAATTGATAATCACTTTTAAAGTAATAAAAAAGATAAAGTTCAACAAAAGCTAAACAAAAGTAAACAAAGCATCGTAGAATGACTCGCAATACAGCTGGGAGTTTAAAAGCAGTGCTGCCAACCTGATTTCAACAAATGCACTACGTTTGCTATTCATTCTCTACTATTTACAAAATAATTTGGTTGGCGAACGTGGATTATAATCCCGTTTTCACATTATTTCCCTGTTTTTACATCATTTCCATGTTTTTAAGAACGGGGATGAAAAGACCTACATTATTACCTATAAACTAGTCCTGAAAAGTTACTTTTCGTCCCTACTGGAGATGAAATAATTTTATTATAACAAGAATTTGAACCATCATCATTCTCGAAACAAGAATTTTTTTTTGTTTGTATATTATTTTAGCCAGGAGCATTTTGATGGGGAACACAAACTTTTACCACAACGCATTGTAATAATATTTTATGTCTTTTCACCGTCTTTTCACCGTAAGACCGAGAAAACACTTGCATTATCCAAATAGAATTAAAAAGAACTTGACAAAGAAAGAAAATTGTATCATATAACGCACCAAAACTATCATTATCGACATATGGTTAATAAAACATTTAAAGGAAGAAGACAATAATTAAACTACTTTTCCCTCTCTCTATTCTCATTGTACTAGAGGATCTCATGATACAAAAGAATACAAAAGTTTTGTGTACTGTGTCGGTGCTGTGTCAGGGTTGTAATGTTGTCTTTGTGATGTAATACTAATACCCGAGGTAGAAGTAAAGAGGTATTAGTTAAGTAGCCGCAGAGTTAGATGCTTTCATTGTCTCAAGACTGTTCATCTTGTTGGTAATGTCTATAATCAAGGAGACCGGGCCACGGTTTCCAGGCCTCTTTATTAATGAGAGGACTCAGGCTATAAAGTAAACAGATGTTTAGTAGATAACTATTATTAAGTGCTTGGACATACAATGAACCTCCACCACTACGTGTGTAACATATGACGCAGTCTCCTCATTCATGATCAACTAGCACATACGACCTGACCACAGCAGCCATGAACACATACCTTAGTCTTAGTGTACAGACCATGTTTTGTTATCTATCCCTTAGATTGTTGTTTTATTTCTTAAAAGTATTAACCAGACAAGATAAAATTAGTTTTATTGAAAACATATTTTATAAGGCAAGTTCTTCACTGGAATTCCTAAATTTGTATTAATGCAGTCTTTGTACTTTTTTCGACCCACAATAGTTATGATTGATAAGACCGACTTTGATTTTAATTAGTCATTAAATTGTTATCAAATTTAATAATAATTAGCTTCTAAAATATTTGTAAACAAAAAATTGTTTGATTATTTTAAATTACCTAGTATTTTACAAAAGTTGCTTGGTGGCTGAAAACTGAAATCGAACTCAGTTGAAAATGTGAAAGATTAGCCTGAATGTAAGGATACTAGCGCTTTCTATCGACCAGCAGAGGAACTAAATATTCCATCTTGCCTGAAATAATCAAGCTTACGCTCCTTAAAATATTATATATTTCTTAACATAAGAATAGTTTATAATAAAATTATTAGAAAGTAACTAAAATAAAATACCTCATTTTAATGCTAAGAAGTATTAATGATGCACTGTACACATTC
The DNA here is from genome assembly GCA_001010745.2 of Gerris buenoi. Classification (NCBI taxonomy): domain Eukaryota; kingdom Metazoa; phylum Arthropoda; class Insecta; order Hemiptera; family Gerridae; genus Gerris; species Gerris buenoi. The sequence goes on from KZ651390.1 coordinate 416,160, forward strand.
AATTACTAACATTAAAGGAATCTTCCTTCTCATAAAAGCTAATTTGATAAGATACCAATACAGCTAGCGAATAAATATTCTTTGAAAAAGAGAGCTAAACAAATAGCTGTGACAACACAAACTTTCAGATGCTCAAACTACCGGAAAAATTGTATTATTCTTATACATGATTTAAAATGTCTGAATAACTGTGCGATGTTCAATATTGCTCTTCTATTTCTATTCTATATTTGTAACTCGGGGATTTCATAGTTTGGGTTTTCTTTTGTGTGAAATCGAATCATTATCACTGAATATCTATTTAGTGCTTTGTGTAACATTTTTTTTGTCCCACAACTTTTTTTATGTTTGCACAACCAGAAAAAAAACTCTGTCACACGGGTGGTGTAATAAATTGTTTGACGGATAGGTATACAAAAGGGCGAGGACACATTGTGTGTGTTAAATGCTTATAATAACCTGGAGGGAGCCCTTTTTTTCTCGTAGAGAGAAGGGTAGTAAATAGATAGGTAAAAGGTGTGAATGATTGTAGTAGTGTGTATAACTAATAGATGTGAAATAAGGTGGGAGCTGGGACTGCCCCTTGTGGCACACCGCTGGCGATCCCTAGGGCACGATCCCTTTGCAAAGGGAGTGTCGCTTACAGATTTATGTACCACAGGGAGAGAAGGAATCTGCTCTTATGCTACTGCATTGTTCATTTTACTATGTGATTGTAATCTTAATGTTTTGAATCATCCCTTCTTAAACCAAATATTAATAAGCATGTAAAATTAAATTAGTTTTTAACTAAGTTATTACTACATCACTCAACTAAAAATAATAACGACACACATATTATATTATTATTAAAACACGTGTTTTTTAAAGTAATAAATAAAATATTGTATTTTTAGTATCGTTAATATAAAACTCTAATTTTAAACGCTTTCTTGAAGCTTAACATGTCTGTCAGAGACAAATCTTGTAATTTATATTTGAAACACTTCTCGACTACCTAAAAACTGAAACTTGCACAGGTTATGTTTTTTCGGTGATGATAAGTCATCTTTAGTTCAACACAATCGTTTAAATTGGCCGATAAATAAATAAATTTTCACAGTTATGTTGAATTATTACGGTAATACCTTATGCTAATTTAAAATAATATTGCAGTATTTCTTTTAAAAAATATTTTAGAAGCTAATTATGTATTATTAAAATTATTTATTAATAATTTAATGACCAACTAAAATACACGAAGCAAATACACGCAGCAATTTCAGCTGAAAAATTTGACAAAATGTAAATATACTTTAAAATTAGTTCAATCAAACTATAACATTTTAGCTTGCGAAGGGTCCGGTAGTTCTAATTATTTTGCATATTATTTTGTAGGTGTAAGACCACGAATGAAAAGCCTAAGTTTTCGATCTCGACGGTAATTTTCTTCCATTAAAGAAAATGATATTCTTTCTAACGCTAATAATTCTCGAGTTACAGCTCTTCAAAAATCGAGTAGGTATATTTTAAATCATTCCCAAACATATTTGTTTTTGGAACGAAGTTCCTTATGGCACGTTCGGAGCCTGGGAGTGAATCCGAAAAAACGACCAAAATCACCGTCACAAAATAACTGTCATGAAATTACCCTAACGCGAAATCTAAGTAATCGTCATCTATCGATGACGATAACTTGAGTATAAGATCACCGAGTTAGTTGAAATTTGGTACACATGTTCATTTTACCAATGCCCAGACTGAGTACGTTGGAAAACGTTATCCTACCAACGTTCACGCGCAACGCTCGCGTAAACGTAAGCTTCAAAAAGACGGAAAAAAATGTTATTATGGAACCCTGTTACTTGTTTTGTTTATTTTTGTTATATGTCAAATTATATGTCACTTGGTTTTATAAATATCGAAAATAAATCGTAGTTAACAGTTTATACGTCTTTAGCTTTTTATGTGATTTTATAATTTATATTTAATGAAAAATGTAAGGAACTTCGTTCCTACCGGGTGTCCCGCGACACCACACGTATTTTTTATATTTGTTTTATTCATTTTTTATCCTGAAGATTTAGTTTGTACAATTGATAAGGACAAATCATTTGCAATTAGTATGAGGTTTCTATTATAAATACATATCTTCCGAGACACATACAGCTGGAGATGTTGGGGTAGGTTTTTGGAGAAATAATAGACATTTTTCAGATTAAAGAAATGTATCGGTTATCCATCAGACGCTCTTTTCATATTTATCTCATTTCTATTCAAATTTGAAATATGTTGTTAATATAAGAATAACATTTTTAGTAATTCGTACTCATAAATCAATCCCGTACGTCATCAGAAATAAGGGCTATAAGCTTAAGCAAGGTCTTAGGTCTATATACTCTACTTATCACATTATCATCTTCTGAACTAGAGCGTTGAAGAATCACAAGACTAGTAGCATGTTGCTGGAGGCCACAACATTGTGTCGTACTTAGATCCAACACTTACCATTACACAGCATAATCTTAATCCGAATCAATTAGTAAGTGAATAACATAGCATTACAGTCCAAGCCAGGGATCCGCCGAACCGTTTTGTAACAGCTAAATTACAGTGCTTGATATCGTGTTGAAGGAACTCTCTGATGCGTTTCGAATCCAAGCCGATTGTTTGTCCGAAGTATAACCTGTCATTTTAGCGTCGTACATGGATGAGCACGGTGTCGTGGCTTTCCACTCCTCATGTCAACCTAATGATTCTCCGACATGTTCCACTGTCCACCCCCGATTAAGACTTATATCCCGTAAAATGGAGTCTCCTGTTTCCACTGTATGCGGATATAACTAATTATTTATTATTATATTTATTAGTTTCCATGTTCCACTTAGCAGACCTCAGTCCATTCTATTCATATGTCCATACAGTGCGATTATATGAAACTCGAGTGAGTTTATAACAATAAAACTTTATCTTAACATCCAACGACTATAGTGAATCATTCAAATAAAATCTATCTATTTATTTTCTGTCTAACAAGCTGTAACCTTATATCCAAATAATACCAATATTATATTTCATTGTTTCACTACGTTTTTATTGGCTTGCTTTCCTTTTTGTTTGTTTGTCCAGTACAAATCTGATAATCAATTTCTAACTAATTTCCCGAATAGCTAGGCATTTGAAACTTTTAGCATAGCTCAAAACACGATGACAATGCATTACTTTAATACTTTTAGCCATCTTTCAGCAGAATTTAATTGGTTTTCAGCAAATTTTGCTGTATGGAAAGTTAGTTCGGAAAAAATCTGCAAGTTATTTTATTTGTTTTGCCATTAGTCCAGTAAATGAAGCTCAATAAATGGCAAAACCTTGCAATTTGTTCGTCCTGCATCAATTTGCATAAAAATTTGGAATTAGGCTCATCTTACCCTCTACTTCAAAATCTATATCAAGCCGATGGGCGCTGATTATTTTTTAGGGATTAAAACTACCCCTAATTGTCAAAACCTATAAAGTAACATTTTAAAGCTTAAGATGGGTAAAATTTAGTTTGGATTAGTTGAATAATGATTGTTTTATGCTTTGGAACAGAATTTCAAAATATTTCAACCCTTAAAAATCAACCAATATATATATATTTATTTTAAAAAATGATTAATTTATCATATTGATTTCATTTAAGAAAGCTGTTGCTTTCTTTATGTACTAATTTCATATGACAACTTCAACCCTCATAAATCTACCCTCATTGAAGCTTAATTAAAAATAAAGATTTACCCAAAAAAATTAATTTCTAGGCAGAGTTCTGATGTAACAGCCTAAAATATTATCAATTTCATTATTTTGCAAATTTTCATTCCTTAAAAACCACCCCTTACCATTTTTTGCTTTTTTCTCATTTTACCCCCCTCTTAAATGAAAATATGACAAAAGTGTTTATAACAACAATTACTGTTCTCTTAAAAGAGCTTTCCAACGACATTCATCATGAAGGGTTTCTACTATTTTGACTTTTGTACCCCGTACTTCTGCCGCGCTGTCTGGTTGTTCCCAAAAATTTGGGGTTAATCTTTTCTAATGTGTCCCCATGTGATCCACGAAAAAAAAATCAGCCTTGATTTTCTTTCCGTTGACAGCCTTTTATCACGACAATTTTCGAATTTTTCGAAAAAAAAAATAGATTTTGTTTTTTAAGCATAGCTCCTTCATTTTTAATGATAAAAATTTCATCCAAAAATGATTTTTTAGGAGGTTTCAAGAGCTACAAGGCTATGTAAATGAAATTCCTTTACATCCCTTAGTTTTAAAATGGGGTAAGTTTAAAGGGCTCGAATAAGGTGGTGCTCGCTCGTAAATAAAGGTTTTACACGGCCATATCTCGCCAATTATTGATCGTGCAGAAAATCTACTTGATGGAAAATCTTTGCAATTAAAAAGGCTACAATTCAACACTCCAGCTTTCTTTTCGTATCTTCAGTAATTTTGGAGTTATTTTGAAGAAAAGGGCATTTTTACGAAATTCCTGAAAATCATTTTTCACATTAACGTCCAATTTTTCAAAAAGTAAGCATCTTAAATTGGTCAAACTTCTAGAATCTATTTGATAGTACATAAATAAAGAGAATCGCTGAAGGGCGACGATCAATTTTAATTAGGGTGGTAATTCGGGGGTATATATGTATATAATGTGTCACTCCAGACGATATCTCCCGTTAGGATGCTCTTAAAAATTTCAAACCTATTTTAAAATGTCAATAGTATCAAAAGAAAGAATGAGTTCGTTGGCCAGAATTTTTGGAGTTCATTTAAGGGTCAAAAATAGCAAAACTAACGTGTTTTTTTCCTTTTTACCCCCCTTTTATATGAAAATATGATAAAAGTGTACATAACAATAATTACTGTACTCTTAAGAGCTTTCCAACGATGTGCATATTGAAGGGTAAATACTATTTTGACTTTTGTTGTACCCGTACCCGTGTGTGCCCACTTTTTTTTTTTTTTTTTTTTTTTTTTCACCCATCCAAATTATTCTAAATCAACATTTTCCAATATTATCATAAGCCAGTAATACGCAGATTTCTTTGAAAATTCGCTCATTAAGTCATGTTGAATGACTGGACTTTTTTTACATTAATAAATTTAGCAAAATTAAGGAGCGCAGACAGTTAAAATTAATTTGGGACTATCTGCGGGCCATTTTTTTAAGAGTAAATAAATGTATGTTTGTGCGCATGTTGAAGAGAAACAAATGGGCACAGAAGGTTGAAAGGCAGAAGGTTACTTATGTGGAACCAATAATAGGCTAACAATGACCTGCCAATTCCATTGAAATCGGACGAGTAGTTTTTAAGATATGTTGGTTCGCAAAAATTGAGCGACAGACAGACACAACCAATAAAGTTTCATGATATCTGAAACAGATTTCTGACTTAAAATTTTTGGAAACAAAGACAAACAATTACCATTCTTCAAACAAATTAGCCGTAATCACGTGTTCCATCAATCCGAAATAGCATAAATATTATTAAATTGAAATCAAATGTAATTTATCACAAATCGAACGAGGAAAAAAAAAGTTTTTTCTTTTGTATTTTTTTCTTATTATTTCGTTTTTTAAGGGCAACGACCCGACTATAGATTGGTGTTGTTGATTAATTATTTTAATTCTTCCTTCCTGAAAAAGGTTTTAAGAAATCATCAAACGCCTGCCATATGCGGACTATATGGCTTTAACCATATTTCTCTTTGGAACCTAAGGTACAGGTGGTCACATATTTAGCTCCTGAACAAAGGAAGCTCTCTATTGTAAAGAAATATAACCAATTAAAAAAGGTCTGTTGAGTCCGTGAAAACTGACAACATAGGTAAACTACCAATTGGAATATAGGTATATTTCTATAAGTACCTAAGGATATATGAGTTAAAAACATTTCTTTATAAGGAGCTATGCCCTTATCACAAATAGCAAAAAAATTAGGAATGCTTATTATCTATCTATATTAAAAAAAGTTTTGTAAACAAACCATTTTAGAGAGAGAGTGATATATAACTGTTTGATAAGAGTGCGTTAGGAGATAAGGGGGGAGAAAGGTAAACAAACAAGTTCAGAGAGAGAGTGATATATAACTGTTTGATAAGAGCGCGATAGAGATAAGTGGGAGGTTCTCCGGTGGAGAAAGGGGAGGTTCTCATAGTAAATTCCGCTCAAGAATGACACGGGGAACTGTCATTCCCGAGACAATAAACAAAACACGGGCGATGTAATAAAGAAAGCGCATTGTTTGTTTACATGCCTTAATCAAAAAGTGACAGCTTTCAATATACAACAAATCAAAACTATTTTGATAAGTTATTAAATCTATATAAAGATTAACAAATCAACAAACAAACCTTTACTTTTATCGGTAGTAAATCATAAATGTTATCTTAATAATTATAACGTTTAGTATTGATAAAAGTCTCGGTCACTATTTAGATGAGTTATTATATCTATTTGAAGTCTATCAAAAATGTAATGTTAATAATTGGAACTTTAGTTTTGATAAAATTATCGGTCACTATTTAGATATGTTTTATTTAGATAAGTTATTATATATATTTGAACTCTATAAAATCAAAACAAACCATTATTTTTGTTGGTAACAAGTAAAGAAATATGTGTGAGGCTCTCACGCATTAAAAGTGAAACTTAAGATCTAGAATCTAGAATATAAAATATATTTGTTCCAAGGTAATATCTTTATTTTTAAGTGCAAAAACTATTACAGCGGATTTAAACTGTTTGAACGCTCCCTGGTTCTAATATACAATTAATAGACAAAATAACTCTAATACCCCACACTAGGCTGCGGCCGCGCGGCGCCCGCAGCGGTGGATAGCGGCCATGTCCCACCCCTTTTTGATGGAAAATGTGATTTTCATGATTCTGAGTACAAAATTAGTTAGCTACTCAAAAAATCTTGATGGTAAAAAAAAAAAGTTGATGGTAGTTTGTCACTTAATAGTTGATCTCTTTGATTCAGAGTAATATTTGACTAACTAACGTATTAATTGACAAGCAGACATCAACTTGATTAACAAAAATACTCAGCCAATTAGTCTGCCATATAGATTCCTCGCGCACCATTTCGAATGCTTAAATGATTTATGCTTTTTAAACCCATTATTGTCAAATTTATTTAATTAAGAAAAAAATAGGCGCCGAAGGTTGAAACTTGTATGGGACAACAATGTGCTAATTATGATTTATTATCCAAATTTCATTAAATAGAGACGTAGAGTTTTTAGGATGTTTGGTTCGCAATAATTGAACAACAGACAGACAACCACACCGGACAGACAGACATGGAACCAAAAACGTTCCCTGATGTCTGAAACGGATATCTGTTTACGAATTTTTAAAATTGGAGACCAAAAAAATCGCTCTTCAAATTGATCATATAGCTTTCATTACCTTCGGTAAGATCGGAAGCAATATATAATAAACCCAAAAATCTATAGATTTATCTTAAACAGGCAAATAGTTTATTTCCTATTTTATATAACACAAGTTAAAAAAATTTATTAACTGATTTGATATTGACGAAATACAGTTTTTTGTTTGACAAAACTTTCTTAGAGTATATTGGTGAATATAATAAATATAAGCTATCATAAACCTATGCTATAATAAATAATATGTTTTTAATATGTATTTACATTTTTTTTGTAACTTATGCCAATAAAGAACTTGTTTAAAAAAAAAAAAATATGTATTTGATATTTGTCTTGGGAATTTCGTTTTTAATTGTAAATAAAAACTGTCTGGTTAATTTTAGAGAATTTGTAAAGTGCTGTAGAAGCTAAGTTAGAAAAGAGATATTAATTTGCAAATGTTTTATTATAAAAAGTTATTATATTTATTAATGGCATGTTGAGCTAATTCTTCTTTATTATTTACTAGCAGAAGGAAATAACGGGTCATTAACTCTTTTGTTATTTATTTATATTTATTCGAGAGGATTGGTTCTCGATTGGATATTTTAATTTTTCACGATAAGTCTTTAGTAGAAGAGATATTAAGCTTCTAAGTCAGTATTAGAATCAATAAACAAGATGAATAATTGAAGAAAAGAGTGCGGAGAAAACAAAAACAACAATAATAATACAGGTAAATGCAATGAGTGAAACATAATCATTTATTTAAATGAGCAAGAAAGCTTAAGCAGAGGAGACTCTTAAAAAATAATAATATAAAAGTTACATCAAGTGAAAAGTGGTACGAGTCCAGCGGCTCATTCCTGAATTAAATGTTAATTCTACGTTGTAAAGCAACTCAAAAGGGGTTTTTTGTGTATTAGTGGTAACAATATTCCATATTAAACACACACAGGGGTGAGCCTTTGGCTGGATTAAGCAAGTATACGAACACACACAAGCACACGATAAAAAGCTCTATCTTTAATGATGGCAGCTATCTGGCAGCCATTAGACTACCATAGCCTGCCCACATAATAATGATAATTGGTACCACTGGTTCTACCATCGCATTCCAACACCCATTACTTGACTAATACAATGCCCTTCTACTTTACAATTATAAACTCGGGAAAACATACTCTACACATTATTACCTTCCATTAACTTTATCATTATGTTTAAATATAATTTCCACGTCACTTACAACTTAATTCAAATATCTGCAAAATAAAAAATAGCATTGGATTGTTTTGAGTTGATTAAAACAAAAATAATTAAAAAAAAAAAATAAAAGCTATACGTTAAACTTTAGTTAAACAAAATGATACTCAAGAGAATGCTATAATTGAGTCATCATTTATCGTAAAAAGTCGACGAAAGGTAAACAAACAGGGCTGAAATAATATGTAATTAGCGTGTAATTAGATGATCGCTGATCGGAGAAACAAGAACGCTATGTTTGTTCCCTGGAGACCTACATTTCATACAATTATTGGAAACTCGTGCTTTCTGATAATATAGTTGTTTTAAATTGTCCGAATAGGATATCGAATGGTGTGAGTTGAAATAAAAACATAAAATTATTTGTAATATAAAATCGCTTTTAATTATTTTTTTATTTAAGTTCAGATAAAAAAAAAAAAAACAGTATTATTGACATCGAAATAAAAAACAACTAATAGTTATTAAACAAATGTATATTTATTTTTTATAATAACACTTGGATTGTATATAAACTGCATTAAAAGAACAAATTGATACGAACACGCTACAAGCAAAATGAAAGGTTTCAAATGAAATTATTAATACAATTTCTTAAAACTTGGTTACATGTAACGATGATATTGTTTTAATAATAATAAACAGTTCGTGAGAAGAGGTCAATAAAATACTAATTTATTTGCTTGGCATCAATCGTTATTATATTGACAGTCATCACAAGGCTTGAGGTTAATAACATGCAATGATTGACGTACAATTCACAAAAGAAACCTTAGAATTCGCACTCCCCGTAGAATCTTTATAGTCCATGCCTATAGCTTATTCTTCAGCAAGAATAAAGGCCTACCTAAACACTAAACAGTGCCTATTGTGAATACAAAATCTTACTCAGGCTATTTCTTTGATCATAAACACTATGTATCACGTATCACTGATCATGATCATAAACACTAGATATTTTAAGCCACCTTAGTATAAATAAAAGTATCATTTGTTGAGATACTTCTTTCTTTATTCCCTATATCTGGTAATTTATCTTAATAATACTGGATTTTCCAATAGTTACTTTGTTATTTTCTCTCCATTTTTATCTAATTCTAAAGAGAGGCTATAGTTAAAATGAACAAAGAATAAACTTTTTTGTTTGTTTATTATTCTGCAAACGAAAACTCAATAAACTTATTATTCAACTACTGTTTACTTTTTTTGCTAAATCTAGAATAAAAAAATATATAAATAGCAAATTAATAATAAATAAAAAGCAAAGGAAAACAAATTCTGCCACTTAGTGTGGCAAATAGCATCTTCGCGTCCCATTATTGGACGAAATAGCAAAATGAGATTTAGATCTGTTTCGATTCTAAAACAGTGACACTTTATTTATTCAATATTATGTGCGCACACGGTTGAAATTATTATGGGAACAACAGTGGACTAATTATGATCTACCATCTAAATTTCATGTAACTCGGACGAGTAGTTTTAAAGAAGTAGGGGTTCGAAAAATTTGAATAGGCACACCGACAGACTGAACGACCAACATCTAGAAACACACAAGACCAAAAATTCTCTCTGATGCCTAAAACGGATTTCTATCCTGGAATTTTTAAATTCGGAGACATGAAAAATATGTTCTTCAGAATAATCACAACCTACCTTCGCAGTGCTTTTGGAAGAAAAATAGTTATTATCTCAAATTAAATTATAAATTTAAAACTTAGTCCAAAAACAGAGATATGGATTAATGTGACAGAAAAAGATCGGTCCGATAATAAACTTTCTCTTATTGAAATTAAATTCCATAAAATCTAATTTAATTGACCGAGCGTAGCGAGGTCTTTGTTTTAACTCGACCGTTTGGCATTTCGTCTGTCTGTCTCCTAAATGTACATCGACTGTCTTTGCGAGGGAGGCCGCAGGCCGACCGAGCTGTGGTGTGGGGCGGGGGCGCAACTACTCATTGTACGTCAGATGGGGGAGGGGGGGTAAACATTTACTGTATTTTAAGGCGCCACTGCAAAAAACAAAAAAATAATTATACCCCGCCTCTTGATTTTCGGAAAAATTTCGAGTTGGTAATGTCAAAATCGGTTAGGAACCTTAAAAATCGCTTGACCAAACATAGGGTAAGGGCACTTTTAAACCACTCCTTAAGGGTGAAAATCGGCCCTAAAGGGTAAAATAGAGTGTTATTTGGATTTTTGTACTGATGGGTGTGTTTGTCGTAAAGGCATGCAGTTTTCTGAAAATTGTTAAGGTTATAGTGTATTTTTAGGGAAAAATTCTTAATGCCGGGAAATTTTCAGGGAAACGGGTTTAATTTAAACGGGAAATTGTCTACGGTCAAAAAGTGAGTTTTTTTAACACGTTTTTACATATATCTTTTGAAATAATTGAAAATTTCAAATTTTTTTTCAAGGCTTTTGTAGACCCTGAAGAGGTCCATAGCCGGTAACGAGAACTTTTTTTTTACGTGCACCCCCGCTTAGGGCCGACATCGGAAATATTTTTTTTCGCCGATCAAAAAACCGGAGATATTTGGTACGGGGTGTCGTATATCGTTGGAAAGCCCTTTGGAAGTGTACAAAAGTGATGAAAAAATATTTTTAAAATTTTCACGTTTCAGGCCCTTAAAAGCGAAAAAACACTTTTTACCACTTTTTTTCAAACGTTTTTCTACATGGTTCACGTATCTCCTCCTAGGGCTTTTATACGACGCTATTGGATTTTTGAGCCCTAAAAGCCTATGAAATGCTGCTCCTGGCGTTTTGCTTTTAAACTCGATGGTACAATTACTTTTTGAGATATGTTACATTAAATTCCGAGGTACAAGACGGTACATAGGTGGTACTTACGGTGAAAAAAAAAGTACTCTTTTATTCCGCTTTGTATGCTCTAAAAATGTCATGTTCAAGGGGTAAGCGCAATCCTTTTTTTTTAGTACCTCTGAGACGGGGAAGTCGAGTACCTCGGCGAAAAACACACGAAAATCGTGTTTTTCCGAAATTTCGAATTTGACCTTCTGTACCATTCGCAATTTTAATCGGACGGAGTTCAAAAGGGTACCAAACTTTAGGTCAAATTGTCGTGTTTAAGAATCCGTTATGTTTTTATATTTCCGATTCCTACTTCGGGAGCTACGTCTATGTGAAGGACGTCCTCCTTGAGTAGTCGCAACTAGAAGGGGACGTCGTACCAATTCGACAGAGGTATTGTTGGAAAGGCCTCTAAAAATGTACTAAATGTGTAAAAAAATATTTTCGAAAAAATATACTAGGTTGGTACTTTAGTACCCTTTTGTACTTTTAGAGTGCCGGGTAGGGGGTAGGTTACCCCACTGTGGGGCTAATAGCGTCGAGGGATTTATCAGCACGACAATTTCCTTCAGTCAAAAGTTGCTCTAAATAATACTTGAACGCACGGGACCCTTTTCGTACCTGTACCTTTGTGGATTCGGGTACAGAGGTACTTTTAGTGCCACGGTAGTTGTAGGGCGCACTCTAAAAATAAAAAAATAAAAAATTGCAGATTTGTACTCAAAAGTGTGTGGGTTTTATTGCCTTTGTACCCATTTTATTGAAATTTATTTTTTATTTCTACTTATTTTTGTATTTATTGTACCGGTTTGGAAAAATCGGTCGAAAAACACTACTTTTTAGTCTTCGTACTGTACCGTTTTTTCATTTCATAGGATTGGACTGAAACTCATATGGTACTTACTACTTTATGGTATTAAAATGTACGTGAATGGAAAACCTTAAATTTATTAGTATACCGGGTACATGAGGGGTACAAAGTTGTGAACCTCTGTTAAGGAAAATATAAAAATAATAACTGGCCGGCCGTGTTTGGTATCGTTGGAAAGCCCTTAAAACGAATTTACAAAAGGTACAAATGTTTATATAAAAAAGTCACGTTTCAGACCCTTTTGAACGATAAATAGTTTTTCGGGCTCTCAAAATGTGCGAGGTGAGTCCACTATTCACCACTTTGCCCCTAAGATTATTGTGTGTACAATTGATTTTGAATTTGACCGCCAACATTTCTTAGAAATCTGGTGATTTATCGATTAATACTAATAATTTAGTAAAACTAATTTCTGATTATTGTATTGTCATCGGAAATACATCATCTGTTCAAGTTTCAGCTTTCTAGGTTGTCGGGAAGTCTGTCAAATTTACGTTACATAATTTGCCGCGGACATACAGGTCAAGTTAATTAAAAGCGTGTAAAAATACTTAATAACCACAAAAACCAAAAAAAAAATATAAAAACAAAAAAAGGGATGTAGAGGGTACCTCCCCGAGAGAAATTTTATGTCCGATGTCCCTGGAAAAAGTGAAAAAATTAATAAATTGCAAAATGATTTTACACTGACTAAACGTTCTACTTACTTCCTTACTCGCACACAATTTTGAACCTAAGCTCAAACCCCGATTTGATATTTTAACGAGCGAGGTCTACTGTTCACAGAACTACTAGTTTATTTATGAATGAAATGTTTAAAATGTTTTCATCAGGAGTTGTCTGTATTTCGTTTACAATTTTCAGCTAAATCCAATTTATTTTTGGCAATATCTTTGAAACTAATTTTTTTCCCGGAACAAGTCTTAAACACCTATTTGATTAAATGAAATAATTTTTTTTGGGGTAGCACCCCAAAAATTTAGAGGTAAACTTATTATTTCATTTTAACATGTTTGCCAATTCGCGTCGAAATCGGTCAAGTAGTTCAAGTTCCTTTTGTCTGAGGATAGACAACAGGCAGACTTTTTTGAAAACCATTATTTTGGACATAATAATAATAATTTGTCCAAATAATAATACATATGTCCAAATTAATCCAAATAATCATATCTCTTTTGCTTAAAACGAAGTGTCAATATAGCTATTATTATTATATTTTGGACATAGGGACCTTAAATTGATCAAAATCTATTAACAAAAAATGTTATTAACACATTTTTTTAAATCACATTTCCATTCTCTCTACATATACCTACACTATTATATTACCCTTCAACTATGTGAACTGTGTTTTAAATTGATCAAACAGTATTTTTTCCACAGCACAAACAATCATTCAATTGTATTTTAAGATTAATAATAGTACACTCTAGTATTGTAGTTTGGCATTTAATTTATTGTTAGAAAAAAAGGAATAGAGGGAGGGAAAAAAATTCAAATGAGAGAATATCAGATAATGCCAAAGAAATAACAGTCTCTGTACCTATATATTATATAGTCGTCTATATAGAAATTCATATTCTATTTGAACCACCTGTTTATCTCTTTTCTACCCCTTAAAATCAAAATTTCTGAAAAATCATTTCTTAGTGGCTGTCTATTATATGAACAGAATAATTCTCGAAATTTCAAGTCTATCGGTTAAGCAGATTTTGTTTCACGATGATTCTATGTCAGTCAGTCAATAAGGACTTTGCCGCTTATATAAGTGACTGTAAGTATAAGACTAAAACAATAAAAAAAAACTATATTATATTAAAAAAGTGCAACGTAGATATCGATTTTGAGATTAGTCAACCCATAATCCGAATATACAATCAGTATACTGGTAAAATAAAAAAATTTCCGCAAATGCATTTCTGTTAAGGAAATTTTGAATTTGTAAAAGAAAAAAATGTTATTATGAATAATTACAAAGCTTCCGTTACTGTAAACATGGAAAAAAAATCTAAAATAAATTTTATCGTAAATTCAATAGTTGCAACAAACTAGAACTGTGTATGACAACTGACCACAGAGATATCAGCAAATATTTTCATATAATCGAATATAACGTACGGTTCCATAACTTAAATTAGATAATATACAATTGAAATATAATTTAATTGGAAAATAACATTGGTATGACTGGAACTATGTATTCTCTTATTTTATTCTTATTTTTTTCCAACAAAAAACATCACATAACCGGATCAAAAGTTATACATTCATTGGTTAAGTTGACTCTTTTAATATGACTAGAAATTAATCATTTATGGCATAAAAAATAAAAAGATAATTATATAATTATGTATTATTAATATTACCAGTTAAACTTTACACATATTATTTTTCTATTTCAATTACAAACATTTTAGTACGTGTGACAACAATTAATTATTAAATATTGCTTTCAACCCTATGCTGCCTTAAGATATATAATCTTCTTAGTTTTAAGTAAATATCTAATACTAATAAGTTGTTGTTATTAATGGTTTTGTCAAAATAAACATAAATAATTAGGGTTAAAAACAAACCTAATTATTAAAACTATATTTGGAATATGAATCAAGTCATTAAGAAGTATCTGAGAAAGAAAGAAAGAAAAAAGTGACAGATAAAGTAATTACACGAAATTAGTCAGTAAGAATAATAATATATGTTTTCAAATATGCATATCGAATAATAAAGTAGTGTTCAAAATGAGCCTTCTGCTTAGCAAAACTTATAATTATTTAATAGTAATAGCAGGCGTTCATTATAGTATTATAAATATAACGTATAATATTCACAGGAATAATGCGGTACATAAATTATAATAGGAAGGAAAATAACAGGTAGTATTATTGCAAAAAACTAATTATTTTAATTTGCTAATTTATACGATAAACGATAAATAATAGTTTTAATTTAGGTTTTCACTAGGTAAACACAATAGTAATTAAAATTAATCAGGTTTCACTTACAGTTTCCAGTTAATAACAATAAAAATGAATATCCTTACATTAATATATTAATGCAACGCACTTTACTCATTTATCATAATTTTCTTTTCAAGAATTATTGATCAACAACTTTTCCTTCGCGTTTATTAACTATTCATAATAAAGTTTAATTAGTGTCAAATAACCCTCGTTAAAAAATTAAAGCTTAGTAAATTTATATAGACAAAGAAAATATTAGAATTAAGATATTATTTTTATATGAACAAAGGTAGCTATTATAAATTATAAAAGAAATTTCTCATGAAAATATGCGTGAGAACATTCCCTACTCTCATAGCTTCAAAATAGAACAAAAGTACAAACAAAAAATACATTTATATTTTGCTTCCAAGCTTACCCAAGGTAACGGAAGATATGAATATCAAAAATTCCAAGATAGAAAACCGGTTGGTTTTGATTTTAATTTTACCAGACATAAGGAAATATGTTTGGTTCTGTTTCTATGTCTATCAGTCTGTCTGTCACTTCACTTTTGCGAACGAGTAATACATCATAAAAACTAGTCGTCCAATTTGAATGAAATATGGATGGTAGGGTAGGTCATAATTAGCCCGCATTGTTGGTCTAAAAAGAAAGTTGAAACTTTGACGAGAATAACAATAAGCTAATATTAATTAGCTTAATAACCTACCATCCAAATTTAATTAAAATTGGGCGAGTAGTATTAAAAATATGTAGGTTCGCAAAATTTGAGAGACAAAATAACCGACAGACTGACAGATGTCACGTAACGTACGCAAAACTGCATTTTGCTTAACTCGTGTGATTTTACTACCCTTGCTGTCGCTCGGGTGCAAACTGCTATTTCCTGTTCTAGACGTGTAATATACTATTTATATAATGTTTAATTGTTTTACCACGAAACCCTGCAACAACACTGAAAATTAAGAGGCAAATTTTATAGAAATGGACGAATGAATAATCTATATAAGAAATTTTAGTTCGAGTATATCGGAAAGTTTTGTTTTTATATTGCATATTTGATTTGATTAGGTTAAAATGTATGTGCGACAATAACGCAAATAATAATTATTTCCTCCATAAAGAATTTAAATGTTTTTTCCAAAAAAAACAACAAACAAAAGACGTAAGACAAAGGAAATGAATATACATGAAAGTAGTCTAATTATGTTTGAGAAGGACAAGGCTATATTCAAGAACATGATAATAATTGAGAACGGCTAGTATTTTACTGTATTAGTGAATAGTGTAGTAGGCCAGTAGACGTTGAAAGATATCATTTCAACTAGCTAATGTAACTAGAGCTCCAGAACATGAGCTATTAATTATTATTATTTTACGGTTGAAGTTCGAGACCGTCTTCTACGTTTTTACAACTACGTGTCTTAAAAGTCATTTAGTCAATGTATAAAATCACCAGTCAGTTATGCTTCGATTGTGCTTGTAAAAGAAATAAAATATAATTGAAATAGTTACCAGTTAAACAGCAATCTAGTGATTACTACAATTATTTATATTTATGTTAGATGTAGAGCATCTATGGAGGTCATCTTAAAGGGATAGCATAAACTGCTTATCCACGTAAATTTAAGCTCTTTTATTTAACAATGCAGTATTAAGCCTTCATAAGGCCATCATTCGTGCCAAAATGAGGAGGAAATAGAGTTACATTAGTAGAAGGAAATTTGTAAAAGATACGTCTACTTCAAGTCGACGTATCTTCGTCATCGACTGTTGATGGCCTTATAAAGGCTGAAAGCTATATTGTCAAATCAAAAAGTTTAAATTTACGCGGAGCGCGGAGACACTTTATGTTAGGGGTATCCAACTCCAGTATTCTAGACAGGGGTATCACCTCCAGTAATGATTTGACAGATGAGTTGCGTACCGTACTTTATCTACGATTGTGGATTTTAATAATAAAAACAGAAAAAAATCTTTAATAAACCTTCTGTATGTAAGTACGTATTTCTCTTTAAATTAAGTTGTCATTAATTTATAATTTTCCCCATTTTCTTTATAATCCCTTTAATTACTCATTGTTTTTCTCTAAAAACTCGATATTAATAGTTAATTTAATTAAACAACAGCAACTTAGAATGTAAAAAAGAAGAATTTCTCTTTTTCCGACCTAGGGCGAAAAGAATCAATTTCTATGCATCTAAAATCTAAATAGAGATATAACGTTTATATTTCGTATCAATCGTAGATAAAATGTATTAATACTAATGCTCTGCAATGAGAAATCCAACCCTAACCTCTCGTTATTTACAATCATCGCTAATTTCTTAGAATCTATAGACGGTTAAATCGGTATTTAAATGGGCGACAGTTTAAAAATACTTTATCAACATCGTTAACCATTTATTGTCGCAAACGATGTCAATAACTGATGTTTAATATAATGCAGACGGGGCTAGATACCACTTTAGATGGTTGTCACAAGTTAACATTAGATATTATTGGTTTTTTTATCACACTTTTTCATTTCACGTGTCAGTTTAGAATTATTTTTTTAATCTATATGTGAACCACTTCCCAACTTCCTAGAAAGCTGAAACTTGCACACACTGTATATGTATTTCTAATGACGATACTAGAATCATTCATTAGTTTTACAAAACAATTGGAAAACCGATAAATGAAAAAAAAAAAAATAAAAATAAACCCTTATTTATAAGGAAAAATAATGGCGGCAAAATTCGAAAGCATTGTAAACATACACTTTCTAAAGGCAAAGACACACTAGAGTATTCGCCCCAAATGAGCATGCGTTCGCCCCGATTTGCTTAGAAATGGACTTTACGAGCCGAACGGAAACGCACGCTCATTTGGGGCGAATGCTCAAGTGTATTAAAATTCCAATTAGTGATAAACATAGCTTCTTCGCGTCCTATTATGCATGCATTATTATCAAATTTATTCAATGTTTCCCCTTTTTTAAATTTGTCAAAATTGTTTTGATTTTGTATACTTAAATTAAAGTATCAATTTAGCAAAATTTAAAGAGTTCAGACTATTGAAATTAATCTGGGGCTATCCATTCGCTACTTTCGACAAGCCATCTAAATTTCATAAAAATCAGATGAGTACGAAGATATAGATTTAAATATTTACTTTCTGTGTGCATGTGGAAGAAAAGCCAATGTGCGCAGAATTGGTTCGCAAAAATTGAGCGACAGAGCGACACACAGATACGGAACCAGAAATGTTCGCTGATGTCTGAAACGGATTACTGCCTTGAAATTTTTTAAATCGGGAACATAAAATATTTTGAGAACGATCACACAGCTTCCGTTATCCCCATAAGGTCGGAAGAAAAATAATCTATGTCCCACTAAAATGTATTTCTACTATGACCCATCAAAATGTATTTATTTATTATTAAATCCAAGTGAACTCTAATTTTGTTCAACATTTGTTGGATTAAGAGAGAGTATTTATTGGTTAGACCAGCGGTTCTCAACCTTTTTCAACCCACGTACCCCTTTTGTGTTCATTAACTATGCGTACCCCCTAACAACTATGCTTTATTTTTATTTTCTCGTGTAAAGAGAAAGAATTGTGATGATGCGAAAATTCGATTTTGATGGACACGTTTTGAGGTCCTCTGAGTCCAAAAGAGGGGTTTTTGGTACGTGTGTCTGTCGTCTGTGCTGACGCATGGAGCCTAAACTACTGGGCCGATTTTGACGTATATTTGGTATAAATGTTCAGAAAAATCATACCCCGAATCGAAATCGAAATTGAGGGCGCTTCCACCCAAAAACTCTAAAAAAAGTGATTTTTTTTTTTTTTTTTTTTTTTTTTCAAAAACGATTCCGATGATTCTAACATGCCTTTTTAATACGAATCTAACGATATAAGCCGTATTCCTGGAAAAAATCTAGTTCATGAGAAAATAGCCTTATACGTGGATGGAGAGAACCCGGGTTTGATTCCCAGCTGCGCCTAGAAGTTTTTTTTTATGATAAATTTGGATGAAATGCTTCATAATAATTAAATTTACTTACGAAAACTAATAAATTGAAAATACTAGTCTAAGTAATTATGAACTTATGAAAAAGTTTGTCTGAGTTTTCTCAGACCGATTTTATTTTAAAATATTTGTTATATTTGTCAACATACAAACAAGATTGTATGTTGTTTTGCCGACGCCGTCTTTAGTGACACCAGATTGCCAAATGAGATGCCTGGACACGGACACCGGACACCTCATTTATCTTTAAACTATAAAAGGACAAAACTCTGTAAGTGGAATCTCGCTAAAACCGAAGCTAAACCGTGCCATCAAAATGATCACGTGTATGATAGTGAGAGAAGAAAAATGAGCCCAATATCAAGGGAGTTGTAAAGGTTTTTGTCTTGGTCTTGTACAAGTAAAGAAGTGCATATGCAGAAAAATTAAACCGGTCACCTGTAAGATAAACAAAAACACGGTATGGTTGGCTCAGTTACCAATCTTGCAAATATATCAATATAATTTTTTTGCTAGTTAACCGCGTACCCCTTACAGATTTTCGCGTTTTATTTACAGAAGTGTGATGTTCCTTTGTCCCAAAGGAATATTGGAACATTCCCCAGTTAAGATTGCCAATTAATTTGAAAAAGAAATGTCAAACTCAATAATGTAAACAAACGGTGGGTAAAAAAGTAAAATCTTGTCCCCTTATGGTGGGTAACAAAGTTAAAAATTACCAATAATATATATTAGAAAAAAAAAAAAAACATTATTACGGGCGACCACAGTATGCATGCGTATATGGGTAGGGAGCTTCCCTCATAAATCCCCTATGAACACTTGAATTAAATGAACTTCTTTTACGCAATCCTATGACTTCCCCTCTCTGAAATATTAAATTTAGTGCACTAAAATATCGATTTGAAACAACTGAAAATGGACTTATTTTAATTTAGAATATCCATAATTGAGAATTCTCTGCTAATGCTTTTAACTTCTGAAAAAGAAGCTGGAAAAATAATTTCGTTTCTAACCGTCAAAGAGACTTTTATGATAACTATGCGACCGAGTTTCTAATTTGTGATTGAATGCAATGAAATAAATCTACAAAAAAAATAAGGGCCATGTTCCAGACCCTCCCAAAATAGTCAGCCTATAAAAGTAGTGATATATACTTTTTGGCGCAGTCTGCTGTTTTTTTGTTTTTTTTAATATATAGCTTTTAAGAAATTGAACACTTTTTCTGTTTTCTTAAGAAATTATTTTCGTTATACATTAACACTGTTTTGATAGTTTTGTAATGACTTGAAATTTAAAAATCAATATATACATATGTCCGAAATTGATTAACACATGAAATTTACCTTTTAGTCTGAATTGTTTTTAAGGGTTAAATTTAAACTGTTCCAATGCTATTAAAACACTGCTCTTCATTCTTTGGATGTTATTAAAACATTGATCTTAATTATATTCTTTTCCCCTTTTTATACCCTAATTTTGGCATTAACTTTATTAAAGATGTCGACAGTATTCAAACGAGAAAAA
>KZ651390.1:437074-451455 GCA_001010745.2 Gerris buenoi
ATATATATATTTAAATAATAAATATAAAAAATTAAATAAAATCGCCGTTCCGCGACAATATCCTTACTTCGCTCCAACTTGCATGAGCAAAACTGATCTTTTCTTATTATTGTATATTGTATAACACTTGGCCAGTTTCTGAATGATATTAAATTATGTAAAATAAATCCAATATATTATGAATATCTAATCATGAAATATTGTTAAAATTAAATTTTAAAAATACCACGCACAATGTTTTTCTTTTTTAATTATTTTTATATTTAAATAAAAAAGCAATTTAACAATATTTCTACTTTTCATCTGTGGATACTTTATGATTTTCACATTTTTTAGTTACATTTTGTTGATTTTTTATTTAGTGTATTTTTATATTTTGATTATTTCATTCAGCAGCGGTTATCGCATAATCTGGAAAGTCCTCCTCGATCAGAAATCGGCCGTGTTTCTATGAAGATATCTCCATTCTGGCGGAAGGACGTTCAGGTATGGTTTAGGCAAGTCGAAGCGCAATTTTTTACTTGTCAAATAACAACAGAAACTACCAAATACTATCACGTCCTAGGTTCTCTAAATAGCGAAGTAGCGGAACTAGTAGAAGACTTAATTTCGAAACCTTTAAGTCGGACTTGAAACAAAGACTCATAGCAGAATTTCAAGAGACCGAAGGTCGTAAACTAAAAAAGTTTTTAAATGAAATGGAGTTGGGAGACAAGAAACCGTTCACTCTACTTCGAGAAATGCGCAGTTTGGCTGGAGATAAGGTTAGTGACGAATTTCTTAGAAGTATGTTTATAGACCGACTTCCAGCGCACGTAAGACCGGCGCTAGTGTGCAGCGATGCCTCGCTAGACAGCATTGCGACCATGGCAGACAAAATGACTGAAATGTATACAACGACATCTGCCAAGTGCAATTAGTTCTCGTGGAAATTCGACGGAACAAGTGAGTGAGTCTAAGCAAATAGCTGAAATACTTGAAGCTATTAAGGAGCTAGAAAACGACACAAAAAACGAAAGCACGAAAAAAAGATCATTTCAACCTCGTAGCAGATCTAGAAGCAGATCAAAGTTCCCTACCTGTTTCTACCATTGGAAATTCGGTGAAGATGCAAGGAAGTGTGTTAAACCATTTAACTTCAAGTCTACAACGGAAAACTAGAAGGCCAATCGCTGGAAGCGGCAGACGAGGTTGGCTCAGTAAACTCAAACCGCTTATTCATCACAGAAATAGACAGTGGTAAGAAATATTTAATAGATTCCGGAGCTGATATAAGTGTAATACCTTCATTACCTAAAGACCGATACAATGAAACCAAAAGGCTACTGTGTGCAGCAAATGGCACTACAATAAAAACATTTGGGGAGCGTATGCTCAGATTAAATTTAGGTCTACGTCGAGAATTTTGCTAGCCATTTATTATTGCCAATGTCCAGACACCAATAATTGGCGCAGATTTCATACGTCATTTTAATTTATTAATAGATCTAAAGAATTAAAGACATAGATTCTATAACTTCTCTTTCGGTCATATGTTTTAAATAAAATTCCAAAACTAATTCAGTTCTTGTCATTTCTCCACAACAAAAATACAGTAATATTTTAAAAGATTTTCCAAAATTACACCAAGAATCTCCCATTTACACACCTCGAAATTGTGATGTTAAACATTTCATCGTTACTACGGGACCGCCGGTAACGGCAAAAGCACGCCGACTCGCACCTGACAAGCTGGCTATAGCAAAACTTGAATTTCAGACTATGACAAATATGGGTACATGTCGTCCATCTAACAGTTGTTGGGCAAGTGCACTCCACCTTGTACCGAAGAAAGGAGGCTCGTGGAGACCTTGCGGCGACTACTGCGCACTCAACGCAGTCACAGAACCCGATAAGTACCCAATTCCTCACATTCAGGATTTTAACAGTCAACTGGCAGGAAAGACTATATTTTCAAAAGTAGATCTTGTCAGAGCATACCATCATGTAGCCGTAGCAAGTGAAGATATACCAAAAACAGCAGTCATAACACCTTTTGGACTTTTCGAATTCTTAAGATTACCATTCGGGCTCCGTAATACTGCCCAATCCTTTCAACGTTTTATCGACTCCATACTGCGGGATTTCGACTTTTGCTTCGCTTACATCGATGATATACTGATTGCATCCGAAAACGAAGCACAACATGAACAACACTTAAGAAGTTTATTTAAAAGATTAGAAGAGTTTCACGTTAACATCAACATAAATAAATGCGTATTTGGTGAAAAAGAAATAAACTTCCTAGGTTACTGGATATCCGAGAAAGGAATTGCACCAATGCCGGATAAAGTCAAGGTAATAATGGAGCACCCTCTCCCAGAAACAGTCCACGACCTAAAACGATTTTTAGGATTAATACATTTCTACCGGCGTTCATTGCCAAATGCCGCGAAATTACCAGCAGTGTTATTCGACATGACAAAGAACTGCAAGAAAAAGGACAGACTGAAAATAAATTGGACAGAAGAAACTAAGCTAACATTTGACCAAATTAAGACATCCCTGGCTAATGCAACTTTACTAGCTCACCCATCACCAAACCTACCTCTAGTATTAATGACCGACGCATCCGACTTTGCAATAGGAGCAGCATTGCATCAAATTAATGAAAACAAATTAGAACCTTTAGCTTTCATGTCAAAAAAACTGAGTATTACCCAAAGAAACTACAGCACGTACGACAGAGAACTGTAAGCAATTTATACGGCGATTAAACATTTTCGACATATGCTAGAAGGACGAGCGTTTCCAATTTACACGGACCACAAACCTCTAGTTCTAGTTTATGCTTTTAAACGACAAAACGACAACGCCACACCTCGACATCTAACTTTTATCGGACAGTTTTCGACAGACATACGATACACACCAGGACAAGAGAACGTTGCCGCAGATGCATGTTCAAGAATAACTTCCATCACTATCCCAGGAAACGACAGATGACTTAGTGACAGCACAAGAAGACGACGCTGAACTGAAAAATCTAATGCAAGCTGAAAAATGTTCGCTTAAATTGGAAAAAGTACACCTTCCAAGTGGAATGCAATTAGTTTGTGACAAATCAACCAACGTATCTAGACCATACATACCAACTGGATTGCGAAGAACTGTGTTTGATTCCTTACACAACTTAGCCCACCCAGGTATAATAGGCTCAATCGACCTAATCGAATCGCGTTTCGTTTGGCTCGGACTAAGAAGAGATGTTCGAGAATGGGCGCAAGCATGCGTTGCATGTCAACGGGTAAAAGTCACTAGACACACTAAAAGCCCAGTTGGACACTACCAACCCTGTGAAAAACGATTTGAGCACATAAAAATTGACATAGTTGGACCACTAACACCATCAGAAGGTTATTTAATATCTAGTCACATTTATCGATCGTTTTTCAAGATGGCCTGAAGCCACTCCAATAGTCGATATTACAGCAGAGACAGTTGCAAAGGCTATACTTACAACCTGGATTTCAAGATTCGGCATTCCAAAGTATATAACTACAGACAGAGGCCGACAATTCGACTGTAAGTTATTCAAACATCTCACACTTAATCTAGGAATTCACCAAATAATGACAACGGCAAACCATCCAGCCACAAATGGTAAAATCGAAAGATGGCACCGAAATTCGAAGTCAGCACTAAAAGCTAAGATGACTGACGATTGGGTAATCAAGTTACCACTAGTCATGTTGGGGCTAAGATCCTACGTAATTCCGGATTATGCGACAACCGCTGCTGAGTTAAGCTACGGTGAAAACATCCGACTACCAGCGGATTTCTTACAGGAAATGCCCGAAGACAAAACAGACGTTCCAAACTTACTCTACCATCTAAGATAAAAAGTAAATCTCTGAGACCAGTTAGAGAAAAACATCTGCAAAGCAAAACATTTTTATCCACCCAGAACTAAACAAATCAAAATACGTGTTTGTTCGATATGATGCAGTTCGAAAACCACTACAACCTAATTACAATGGACCTTATCACTAGGGGAGTATGTGGATACTTTATGATTTTCACATTTTTTAGTTACATTTTTGTTGATTTTTTATTTAGTGTATTTTTATATTTTGATTATTTCATTGTTTGTTTACAACTGTCAAAAATAAATATAGTTGAATGTCAACTCTCAAACTGTTTAACACGCTTTTATTAGTGAACTTAAGAACACGCATAATATAGTACTAAAAAGTACCAAACATCTATATGATTAATTCATAAAGACCAGTAGCAAGTTCGAAATATAAAAAATATATTTTAAGCTTCTTTAAATTTGAGTACTTTAAGAACAAAGCATTAATTAAACACACAAAAATGAAAGGACTATTGGAAATATTATTAATAATTAAAATCAACACAGAATAAAAAATGTCAAATAATAATAATCAAGAATTGAAAAGGTAATTCTTAATACTTAACTTCACATAGGAATACACTATAAATATATAAAATCATATTTTTGGTCTGTACAACTCAGTAAGAGTAACTACACTTTTTTTAATTTTTGATGGGGGTGAAAAAAAAAAAAATAATAATTCGCTGTTTTTACAAAGCTGCTTAGGTTTTAGGTGAAATTAATTTATTTTATTATTATTTTCATCGAGATCTTTGCAGCGATTCTTCATTTACTTATATTCTCTTTATATATATTTTGTTTTAATGTTACTTTCAAGGCGGAAAACTTCACTTGCTTTATTAGCTACTGAAAACACGTGGAATTGCAATAGAACTGCTTAGGATCTAAATATTAGCACAGAAATTTATTAGTGCAAAATGGGTTAAGAACAATTTTACTTAAGACCTAAATTTGAAATTTGAAATTTTTCCATCACGTTTATTAAAATTAAAAACGTTATTTAAAATTAAAGGTTAAATATCTAACATTCAGTAACATAATGTGAAATGCCAACTATTTGAATAAGCCTATTATACATAAAATGCTCAACTTTTAATTCAATATTACTCAAAAAGTTTTTGTACTTAATGCCTTTTACCCAGTTAGCACAGTTATATATGGCCAGCGTAAAAATCACAGAAAATAACAATGAGTCTTAGGGAAAAAATGCAATTTTTTGTTAATAAACAAATAAAATAATAAGCTGTAAATTATTATATTTTATCAAATGGAAAAAATAAGGATGCAACATGTTAGCTCTACGATACATGAAACAAAGAGTTTACGCGGAGTGGAGGCTAGTATATATAATATATATATANTTCAAGTATTATTTGCCTTAAGGCATTTCTCTCTCTGTTTGGTCCAAGGACTAAGGAAGAATTCTTTTTATTTTTCTTTTTTTAAATTTTAGGTCTATAGGTCTACGTTTAGTTTATCGTCTTCATATCCCAATTACCGACAATTAGTCTCTTCTATTCTCTTTCACTATTGAAAATATATATATATGTATGTATATATATAAAAAGTTAATATATACTTTATTTATAATATTACCTATTTATTATAATTAATGAATAACAACATCAGTAGTCCTTTTTTTTAAATAAAATATTGGTCTTCAATACTAATTCAAGTATAATTGTCGCCACCGAGTTACAGCCAATAAATGTTTTAAATAGGAAATTAAAATAAAATAAAACAGTGCAAAAATAAGGATAAATAATATGAACTGAACACACTCTTTCAAACAGGTACAACATTGCTAGAGGCGATGCAATCGAAAGACAAACTTGAACTGAATTCCTTTACTGTTCTTCTGGTTTTGTCACTGGAAAACTATAAAAAAAATGCAGCTGCTTCGAATTCACAGATATGAGTTGTTTGAAATGTATATATATATTTATCCATTTCTATCATTGTAATATGTTCAACAGAAAAAGCTATTATGGAAATTGGCGCCCGCTCCGAAATAAAAAAAAGTCGATTGAGAATGGTTCTCTGTTTTGGACCGTGGTCCCTTAGGACAATTTCACGTTAAACCCGCAATTACCTCTTATATCCTTGACTCCGGACTTAGAATTATTAATTTTGATTACCCTACTTTTTTTTATCTCTTCAGATGAAAACTTTTTCGAACGTCGGAAAAAAAGGATACCGTATGTAATTGGGTTCAATTCCAACCTAATCGAAGGGGATTGGGTATAGCTTTTCGACTAAGGGATAGTTTTCGATTATTTTTTTTATATCGAGTATTTTGGAGATACGTATAACTAGTGTAATATCAACCTCCCCCGAGGCTGGCTCGAGATGATAACATATTCTGGAATAGTTCGATTTAATTCCGTGAACAGAACTTATAAACCCTGGAAGGCATAATTTTATTAAAAATGGATAAGAGTTTCCTAATGTTATATTAGAAAAAGTATAAACATTATATCGTTAAAAAACGGCACATCTTTACATTGTATGTGATTCAACTATACTGTGATTCAGAAATAATATACCACTTAGTATTAAATACTTAAGTATTCTTTCTAATTTTCTTAATATCTAAAATATACGTCTAAAAGTGACTATGTAACAAACTCTGTCATGCCCCTAAAAAATTGTTTAATACTTATCATAAAAATACCAACCCTTTTTACAACAATATTCCCACTGTTCTTTTATTTTAATTTCAGGACAAAAGGAATTCGAAGATATCCATACCTATCTGAAAAGTTCCCTTCCATTTATAATTTGATTAACAAAAATTTAAATGTACGATACTAAAAGTAATTCACAAATTTTTTGATAAGTAATGGTTTTTTAATATCCTTTTTTTTATTTTTTTCTAAATCCATTTTTTTTAATATTACATTTTTTTCATGTATATTTATATAATATCCACACTGACAAATTGACAGTATTTATGGCAGGTTTGAAGGTGTCCCAAACTAAGGGATGAAATATTCCTTTAACTATGAGAGTTTTTTTTTACCTCTAAGGACACACATGAGTTAAATATAAGTAATTATTACATAATTAATTTTGTAAGACAAAAAAGTAAAATAAAATAGACTGTCAAATAATGAGGCACATAGCTTCCTTTCAACTTATTATTGGCAGAATGGTCATAAGTAGGGAATATCAAATGCTGTTTTTGATCGTATCAGTTTCGATTTCCAGTTGGATAATATTTATTTTTATCAAATATCAAATTTGCACTGGTGGATTTAATTAATCTGGGGCCATCACTGCCCAGATATAATTTAAAGAAACCCTTCTTTAGATAAATCATCCAAATTTCTGCAAAACTCAGATGAGTACTTTTGAACATATAGGTGTAAATAAAAAATACTATACAAAAATATAAAATACTCACATAGCTTCCACGCGTCCTATTTCGTAAGCTAAAATGATTTTAAGCCAATAATAGCTATTGTGCAGCTAGTGCGCAAAGTGGCAGTTTGCTGCACTCGAGGGAAATATTTACACACAAGCCGCAGGCGAGGCCAAAAATGTTTCTCGAGTGCAGCAGTCACTTTAAGCTCGAGTTGCACATTAAATTTTTTCTACAGTTAGCTTTTAATCTGTAAATAAAATATAAAATAATAGAGTGTTCATCAACATGTAAAAAGGTTTTACAATATACTAAACCAACTGGTCTGTTTATGTTGTTATGTTATGGTCTGCCAGTGTTGCCTTTTTTCGCCTGGTTCAGCAAACCTGACCAAGCCCTGGTATTTATTTTTCATCATAACACTTACTCATCACATTTGATTCTTTTCTTAAGATTTTCTATCTTTACTTTTGCTACCGAGCTTACCGAAGGCAACGGAAGCATTGTCTTCACTTTTAAGAACGAAAAACTTTTATGTCTCCAATTTTAAAAATTCCAAGACAGAAATCCGTTTCATCAGGGAACATTTTTGGTCTCGTGTCTGCCTGTCTGTCGGTCGGTCAGTATGTCCGCGAATATTGAAACGTCCGACGATAACTGGAGTAATTCTTGACCGATTTTGATGAAATTTGGTAGACATGTTCATTTTACCAATGCACAGGAGGAGTTCGATGGACATAGTTATCCGTCCAAGCATTCATGCGTAACGCTCACGTAAACGGGAACTTCAAATTTAAAATTAGAATTTTGTGTCGGGAAAAACTTAAACTTCAACTTCAATGAGGCAAATATTTTTTTCAAATACAATTTTTTAGTAAAACCAACAGCGACACTGCTATGAAGTGTTAAAGATCGCTAAAAATTATATTTTATAATATCTAGTCTATATGTATTTTTGAAGGGAAATATATATGGCAACTTCTTCACTAAATGCATTTTGCCTTTATATTTTTCAAAGAAATAGTAATTTATACAATTAATTTGCTATATTTACTATTATTTTTCGATCATTTCATTGTTATTGAATGAGTAGAACACTTAATAACTGAAGACAATTGCTAAACTATTCCTACAAAAAACTTTTATTTTTTATTCTACTGGATCCACATTTATATCTCTGAAAGAGATGGTGAAAATATAGAGAGTAATATTATTTTAGTACATGATCGTATAATGAACCCCGAATTGTTTGTCGATTACCTACACTTGTTAATACCTACACTTGCTAATTAACTTTGTTTGTCAAATGAATTTTACTTTTTGGCACTTCTTTCGACTGCTACTCCCCTTATAAAAAACAGGAGCGAGGAAAAATCTAAAGAAGAGATGGAATGTGTTAATCTGTTAGTTCCATTATTCATTATAGTGTAATATTCCATTTCTTTGTCCCAAAGTACATTGGACATAGGACTAAACATATCTTTTCCTTAATCGTTTTTTAGGCAAAAGAATGTTTAAATAATTTATATTCATTTATATTCTTTAAAAAAAAAAAAAAAAAAAAAAANCTAGGCTTAAATTTAATTTTTAAACTGAAATCAATAATTAGATTCCTTTTCTTGATATGCTAATCATTCGCAAACCTAGATATTCTATTTTAATGGCACCATAAACCGGGATTTCGCTCCACACCTATAGTCAAAAATTTAATTTTTTAAGATCCTTCCTTAATCGAATTCTCACTCTCCGTGATTTTTTATTTCATGAGAAGAATATTTGCCTATTCAAACGAATCTGCTGTTTTGCGTACTATTTTGAGTGCGATAACAACCACTTATCGGTCAACTGTAGGAAAAACCAATTATCATCCAATTTATTTCATTTCTCCGTTTCAGAGAATATGTCAAAATTGTTTTGATTTTTATTATTAATACTGGTCTTACATTACTATGCTTGGTAAGTTTTATCGCACGTTTCAGTTACCCCGATTTTGAAGTACTTCCCGTCAGTCAATCTTCCCCA
The DNA here is from genome assembly GCA_001010745.2 of Gerris buenoi. Classification (NCBI taxonomy): domain Eukaryota; kingdom Metazoa; phylum Arthropoda; class Insecta; order Hemiptera; family Gerridae; genus Gerris; species Gerris buenoi. The sequence continues at coordinate 446,359 of KZ651390.1, forward strand.
AATTTTACACATGGAACCAATTAAGGTGAAGAATACGGGAAAAAAATACGTGTGGTGTCGTGGGACACCCGGTAGGAACGAAGTTCCTTACGCTTTTCATTAAATATAAATTATAAAATCACAGTAATAACTACTTATACATGGTGGAGTTAGAAAAGAGACAACATTAAAAGTAACTAACTATTTGTATTAGCGGAGTTAAAACAAAATTAAATTAAAAGCTTTTAGTCCAGTTACTCGGGGTTTTCACCTCCGAAATTTGAGAAACTGAACCGATTTGCTTGAAATTTGGTGAGTTGGTGGGAAAATGGTCAAATAACAAAAGTTATATAGTGCCGATGTGCGCTTTCGCCCCAGGGGCGGTTGCTACCCCTTCTCGGGGATGGTAATTTTTTTGCTAAAAATAACCCCAGGAATCGATAGAAAATCAAATTTTAAGAAAAAAATGAAGTATAAAGTTTTTTTGTTAAATCAATATTTTTTGAGTTATTCACGGTTGAAATCTTACAATTTTCATCGAAAAAAACACGTTTTTCAACACTTTTTTACGAATATCTCAAAAAATAAGATTCTTATCGAAAAAAGTGTAGATAACAAAATTGTAGCTTATGAAAAAACAAAGAAATTAATTTTTTTTAAAAATATTTTAGGCCTTTTTATAGTCCTTAAAAAAATCTTTAAAATGAACTAAAATAGAAGTCAATTGCATTTAAAATGAGCGAGGTACAATACAACAAATATGGATCACTTGAAGTTTTTGCGGAAAAATGCGTAGTATAATTAATCTCATGTCCACCAGAATCAATTTTTTTTTACTCTACAATGTATTTCATTTTAGTGTTGTTCGTGTGTTAAAAAAATTTGACTGGTCTAAAATGCTTACTTTTTCAAAAATGTTGAATTAATTGGTACCACGTATTTTCGAAAGTTCTAAAAATATATCTATTTTCCCGAAATAACTTAAAAATCATAATATCTACGGAAAAAATGATAGAATACAAAAATATAGCTCTTTTTCTAACAAACATTTTCATTTTTTATAGATTATTGTACGATAAAAAATAGCGGAGATATTACCTTTTGAAGTTCATATCATGGTGTGAGCACCCCCTGCATCAATCCCTTCAACCCTTTACTTTTCAAAAGGTAAGGGTATTTTTGACTTACTAATAGAACAAGACTTGTTGCCCTTAAAATTGCCTTGCAAATGGATTCTTTTAAAGTACGATAACTTAAAAATTAACGGACTGACATTAGAAAAATCAAAAACATATTAATAAGAAGTATTGGGATTTTGAGCTCTAAGGCCCAATACACACAGAACCGGCGACGGGCAGAGGCACGGGGCGGGCGAGGTGCGAAATAGGCGAGGTAAACATTGATATACAAGTAAAGAATAATTTTTTGTTATTTAAATTCATAAGTTATGTTCTACAGTGTAAAAAATCATTTTTTAACGTTATTTTTGTCATAAGGGGTAGTTTCTAAGGGTTGAAAATCAGTAGTAAAATACAAATTATCCTCGAATATATTTATTTTACTTAATTCTGCCAGATTTTATTGCATGAAGTGCTTAAACACGTGTTTTCCTATTTTTTTTACTTAGGGGTAGTTTTACCCCCTTAAAAACAAAAAGCGCATATATAACTTTTGACGAGGAGGGTCAGATTAGCTTAAATCCAAATTTTCATAAAAATCCATGCAGTTTCTCAAATTTCGGAGGTAAGGCAATATTTTTAGCCCGAGTAACTGGACTATTTTTATTATCTTTGAAATGAGTGACAAGTCTTTCAATAAATATAATGTATTGTATATTGAGAAAAAAGTTAATGATACTTTATAGTTAATTATATTAACTATAACGATTATAGTTAAAGCAGATGGTTGTAGAACAAAAAAGAACTGTCCTCTCAGACGCCGTCGGCAAATTACTCCAATTAAATATAAAAATAAATCATTAACTGACAAAAACTTCTGCTTGTATCAGGTTGAAATTTTACATGCTTGTTTCAATTGTACTATAGGTGATGTATACAAAGTTTCATTAAAATCGTTACGTTAGAACGTAAGGTATCGGTAAAAACGTTGTTTTCTTTATTTTAATCCTTTTGGTCCGCTTTAACAAATTTAGCGATCTTTATCACTTCATAGCAGTGTCGGTGTTCGTTTTACTAACAAAGTTTATTTAAAAAAGTTGTTTGTCTCATTAAATAGATGAAGTTAGAATTTTTTCCCGTCCAAAAATTCCAATTTTAAATTTGAAGCTTACGTTTACGCGAGCGTTGCGCGTGAACGCTTGGGCTGATAACGTTGTGCAAGAAACTTGTCCTGGGCATTGGTAAATAAACGTGTGTACCAAATTTAATCAAAATAGGTCAACTTTTACTCAAGTTATCGTCATACGAGACCAAAAATGTTCCCTGATGTCTGAAACGGATTTCTGTCTTGGAATTTTTAAAATCGGAAACATCAAATTTTTTCGTTCTCAAAAGTGAACACAATTCTTCCTTCCTACTTTACTTACTAAATACATTATGTACTTAGTACCATTATGCACGTACATTATGTACTTTCTAAATATATTATGTTGGTTCGCAAAAATCGACAGACCGATAGATCGACAGAGAGACTGACAGGCAGATACGGAAGCAAAAATGTTCCCTAATGTTAAAAATAAATCAAATAAATAAATAACAGGAGTTAAACAATCTACTAATAAAACAGAAACTACAATGTTTTCGCATATATATATATATATAATATATAGTTTGAACAGATATAAAACGTTCAATATTAACTTAAATATAAATATTTGCAGAAAATGATTAACTTAAGGATATGATTATAAGTCATTTATTTTTTGTCGTTGTTGAAAAAAAAATTAAGGACGACAGAATATTAAAAAACCGAAGTTATTTCGTTACAGTGTGAAATAACCCTTTGATCGACACATCATTGAAACGGAGGAGGAGAATACATAACTGTTTATTAGATTCTTCATTCATTTGGGGTCTTTGATCTAAACAACTACTAAAAAATTACTTTAAAAAGTTCCACTGTCGGCGTATTTAACATTAGATTGACAATTTAAGTAACCGTAACATCCTATCGAATGGAATGTCACATAATTGTATCCTTGAAGACAAAATGACAAGAATAATTTAATATATTATTCGAACGCCTCACAGTATAATCATACCAATCACAAATCAAATGCCCATTGATAATGGTTTGCTCATTCTTTAATTTTAAAAGAGGAATCAGAAATAACAGAATGCGAATTGATTAAAAGTCTATTCAAATGCGATTTCTAATATGTTATTAAAATGATTAAATAGCAGAGGGAAGGTCAATAAACATTTAAATAATCTTAAGACTCAAAATCAAATGGCGTTTCATTATTCAAGAAGGAGAAAAATCTAGACGAAATATTGAGGAATCATTGCGTTTCATATTTTAAATATTGATATTCCACCATACTTCCATGAAACGGCCTAAACATGAGAACATGAACTCCTATCTACCTTCTAAGAATTTGGTGAACTTACAATAGAATATCTAAATTTATGATGGTACAAATTATTTTGTGTTGTTTGTGTGTTATGCTCTTTAAAAAAATTATTAATAATAAATATTCTGAGTAACTAGATATTGTTATGACATTACTCTTATTACGTTGTTTTCATTGTAGAAATATTTAAAGAGGTTTCATCAATCATTGTTGATAAATAAATAATTATTAATAAATAAATAAAGCTTAAATATTAATTTTTAGAAAAAAAACCAAGTTGAAGTATAAAAAGAATATAAAGATGGTACTCCATAAATTAGGCCATTAAGAGATGAGATATATTTTATAAACCTACCCTATGTTTATTCTTATCAATTTAAATTCACGATAATTCAATTGAAGACCCCAAAAAAATTCTGATAAATGAAGGTTACGAAAGAAACACTTTTTATAAATAACTAAACTGAAAACTACAGGTTGTACAGACGGTTTTTTTGTTTGTAGGTTAAAAGCGACGAATTGTATAATCATTGTTAGCAGCATTTCAGAGACGTGTTATTTTAGCGAAGCCTGTTTTTCTTATAGAATATTTTGGGTACGTTTAGCGTATCATTAAAGTGGGAGTTATTTAGTAGAATTATTTCCTATCGTGGGAATACAGCCGGCTGGATGTCTCTTCATGGTTTATATAGCTTAGCCTCCAGCTAGCAACCCTTTCTCTTCAATACAAAGATACTATTCTCGTGCACCTTTAAGGATAATACTTATATTAAATTATACTCTATTTAAAATGAGCCAAGCACCCCGTTAATATTTTTAAAAATGTATTTCAAATATTCCCTTCTTAGAAAGTGTTATATAGGAAGTCTAAATGGATAATTTGAAAGCAGAAAAAAAACAATAAGAAATATTAAGTAGAATAAGACATTTATGGTTTTGGATTAAACTAGTTGTTTAGACAATTAATAATTAAGTTGTTGTGAAGTTTTAAAATTACACAGTTCAAAAATAAATAATAATAATAACAATTAGAAAAGTAAAAACTGAGGATACTTGAAAAAAGATCTGTAAAAATACATATTGAGGGTAAAGAAGAACACAGGAAGAAATTTATCATTGACTAATAGAATTTACAGACTGTAGGCAGTTGCTGGGTGGATCCGATCGAATAGCTATATTTACTAATATAAATTTGTTTAATGTATAACGCTTCGGACCCATGATTTCTGATTCCAACCCTCTGAGTCCTACGAAAGTTCATATGTTTATATTGTTATTGCCCTCTCTACAAAGTCCTTTCGTCGATTACGATAAGGGACCTAAGGGTTGATGATAATATTCAGAAGCATAATTAGTCAATTGGCATTCATTACTATGTCCATACTATCGTATTATTATCAGCCTGATCTTTAATAACAGTTTGCGCTTGTAACATTGTCGCTACAACGTTGGTTTTGGGGCAGTGGATTCATACATGTTTAGAGTACCTTGATCACTCTTAGCCATAGGTACTAATGTAACTAACTAACCTTCCCTCCCAAAAAAAAAAGAAAAAAAAAAAAAAAAAAAAAAAAAAAAAAAAAAAA
>KZ651390.1:458896-469928 GCA_001010745.2 Gerris buenoi
GGGGGGGGGGGGGTATGGATTACCCCCTAAAAGGGGGATGGGGGATTTTAAATAATTCAGAAGCACTCTAGACTACCCAAAAGCATACGAACTATTATACTAATAAATAGACGAACTATTATACTAATGATACTTTGTAATGATCTTGAAAAATGAAGGATGCATTAAACCTCATACCATGTTCAATAAACAGCTTGTAGCAATCTGTCACTTTATTTCTAAAGTTATTTAGAACATTTTTTCTATTATTATACGTTAAAATTCTGTAATTCATTTTTGTAAATTTGAGCAAAAAAAGTGTTTACTTTTCATAAGAGTTAATTGTTTGTAATGAAGGCTTTTACGTATTACTGATCATAATAAATCAGTAAATAATAATACTAATTTTAAATTAGTCATTTTTAATTAGTCGATTAATCAGTATTTTGGAGAAAAAAAAAATCGAGATAAATTTTAACAACAATTACCACTGAAAGCTAAGTAAGGCTAGAATAGATTACAAGATTAAAAATAATATTGTTTTTTTTTAATAACATATAAATATATAATACATGAACTAAAAAGGAGAACATTTAAAAAAAAAAAAAAAACCGCTGTACTAAGAGCGATTACATTCTACAAAGCGCATAGATAAAAGTGGATCGTTAAAAACAGTTTTTGTCATTTGCCAAGGTCAAGACGCGTAACGATACCGTTTAAAAAATATATTTTCTCTCTTTCCTATAAAAGCAGGTTTTAATTAAAAAATTAATTTTTAGAAAATTAGAAAAAAGTTTGTATAATATTAATTACCTATATATATAAAATCATATTTTTACATAGTTTGTTATCTAGGTATCAAAACACCCAGTGGCGGATTAAAGGGGGGGGGCGGGATGGCGACCGCCCCCCCCCTTGATCATACTTTTTTTGGCAACGACTACCTAATTTCATATCAGAAATGCATAAAATCGCTGTTTTGAGAGGTAATATTTTCAAAATTTTCCGGGGGAGGACGAAGTTGTCCCGGTTTTGGAATTTAAATGCCGAACTTGTCTCCCGAAAACAGTTTTCGACACGCCAAAATGTCCTAGTTAGTTTTTAATAGAAACACCGTACTGATCATAGCGGATCAAAACGAAAATATTTTAGACAAGGGGATTGAATTGTATTTTAGACAAAGGGAATAATTAGGTGCACAACTTTTATTGTGTTACAATAACTAAACTAATAAGTTTTTATTATATATATTTTTAAAAAAAAAAATGTACTTATGTTCATGTTCATACTTGTTTACCAACAAACTACACCATATAATCTAGCCAAAATGACCCTTTTGTGACTAAGGATTAAAATCAAATTTTACCTCAGAAATGCATTTAAGCGCTGTTTTGAGAGGTCATATTTTCAAATTTTCGGACCCCCCGCTATATGCACCCTACAATAATTAACTGCTAACGACACCCATGGCTTACGGTTAAGATATTGTACTGCAGTCGGAGGGGGGGGGGAAGAATCCTGAAATCCCCCCCCCCTTCCTTAGGGCTTTCCATACTCCGAAACCGCCACCCCCTAGGCCCTAGATGACAACCTTAATCCGCCACTGAAAACACCTATATAACAAAAAAAAATTATGAAAATGGTTTATCGAGTTAAAGTCTCATTTTTAACATAAATATTATTTGTAACTTCTGTTTTTATATAACTAGTGTAGGAAGATAGCAATAGTCCTTAATAGAAGCATCTGCAGAGTGATTTCCTACAGCAGTGCAATTAACGTATTAATTCCAATTATAATTTCAATTCATTTTACCAGTGAATAACACTAAATTTTTACAAAAAAAAGTAAAATTATTCCTATTAAAACCATCTTACATGAAAATATTATTACAGATTATATAGCAATTATGAAAAAGATCTCTAATCTATTTAACTCGTAATTCCTTTAAATTATGTTTAGAAGTCAATTACAGCATAATTTTATATCAAATACCAAAAAAAAAAAAATGTAAAAAAACATTCAAACTTTAAATTATTTTTGTTCTTTTTTTAAAAATATTAAAATGGATTATATTTCTCAAAATTACAGTTTTTAGAGAAGAAAAGGTATTAAAAAATAAGCGATGAATATAAGATTAAGTTAATGGTAAATATTTCCTTAATCTTTGTATAATTATACGAAAATAAGAATATTTTCTTTTTTTCTGTTTCTTTATTCTTTTTTAAAAAAGGGGTAAAATTACAAAGCTCTAGTTTTATAAAAGGCTTGAGCTCAAACTCTTATCCATCTTATATTCGGGGATCGAAATAATTATAAGATTAAAATTTACATAATTCTCGTATATAACTGGAGGTTTTTTTTTTATTCTTTTTAGGAAGGAAAACAGGTGGGGGGCTGAAATGGAGAAGGTAGTGGAGACCCCCTCATTGGTCGCCGATATCAGATATGTATCTTGATATTTTATATAATGGTTCGAAGCAATGTGGCCCCACCACTGAGTATAGACCACGCCTACCAACTACCAGCCATCAACAACTATTAGATTTTTTATTTTTTTCACTATTTTTAACAAAAAAAAATTATCAGAGAGAGATCGTACTGCTAAAAAGGGGGGAAAAACAACCCGTCCATTTTAATTATAATCATCAAAGGTAGCGACAGGCAGAAGGCTCTAATGTCTCTTTATACCAATTACCCTGGAAAAAGGCTCTCCCTTCGTTGACATTAATTAAGAAAATTAAATGAATAGTTTTTTTCCTCTCTCTCTTTTCGCGATTATTTCAACAGATAAACAAAGACTCTCACACTTTTTTTTTTTTAAAAAAAAAAAAAAAAAGGACAAACAATGTTTTTTAAACAAAAAAGGAACATTAAATTAAAAAGTTGATGACAAAACAAGTATAACTACAACATGATTATTTTGACTTATATTATCAAGATCATATTTACTTGTTATGTATAATTAATAAATAAGTTATATAATATTAAACAACTATAAAACTGAATTATAGATACTATACATAAAATCTACACTTCTATTAATTTCTAAGTGTATCATTAATACCTTGATACACAGATAGGTACAACTATTCATTTTATTTTTTTTAAAAATTATTTGCATTAGGCTGTCATCAAATGAAGATGACAAAGATAAAAACTTAGATAAATGAAGGTAAAAAAAAAATAAGACATAAGTATTAAAAGTTAAAAGAAAATATAAGTATGTATTATTAAAATATAGTTAATTTGCTATACTACGTTTATACATTTTTAATCCGTTTTTTGACACAATATAATAATACTTATACATTCTGCTTTTACTTTTCATTATAATTTACCTAATACAAAAGATTTTTTTATAGTTTTTATACGATGAAGAATAGAAAGGCTATCTAACATAAAATGAAAATTAAAATAACTCATTTATGAGTATATCGTGTAGGTAATCTCACATCCTGAGTAGTAATTGACATCCTGTCAATCAATTTGAAAAAATTGTTCCGAGACAATTCAGACAAACTTTCTCATATACCTACTTGTTTGTATAATTCAGGGTCAGACTGGCTGGTCATAAGGCAGTTCGGGAGTTTTCCTGGTGGGGAGGTCCGGTTATAAGGTTTAAAATGGGCCGGCCAACTCTAAAGATAAGAATAAATTTGTAAATTTTGTTCAATCCTAACACAATAAGCAATAAGAGGACGATGCCCGTCAACCCCTTTTTGTACGGTGTGTCACACATTTTCTGCTTCAAAAGAAACCAATAATTTTGTTGATGGTATTACTGACAGAAAACATATTCACCAAAGAGCGGAAGACGAGGAAAGTGATCATGTGCTTAGGCTAATTTGTTGAGGGCCAATAAGGCAGACATTGAATGATTAGTATTTTCAAATCAGATGAAGGTTAGGCAAGACCAAGTTACGAAAAGAAGGCAGATTATGGAAAGGATTGTTGGTGTTATTAAATTAATAGGAAAACGTGGGTTGAGCTACAGAGGCCTTAGTGAAAGTGTTTATTCACTTTAAGATGAACAAGCTGATCGTGCAAAGTTTTTAGAAATAATATTGTTTCTGGCAAAGTATGATCCTAGTCTGAAGGACCAAGTAGCTTTGTATATTCAAAAAAAAATCTTAGGGCTGTGGAAACGTATTGACTATGTTGTCTAAAAGTACTATTAGCAAAGTGACTTTATAGGGAGTGGTATTAAAATGAAGTAAAGTGAAGAAGTAAACAAAGCTCAAAAGTTTTCCTTTCAAATAGACACCACACAAGATATTTCTTGTCAATTAGTAGCTCTCTAGATGCAATACAAAATCTTCTAGAAGTATTGACCGAAAATAACAAACAGCTAAGTAACTGCACTGGTAGTTCAACAGACGGTGCTGCGCCAATATGCAAGGCCAGTACAACGGATTGTCTGCCAAACTGACAAATGAGTCCCCTCAACAAATGCATGAATGGTATTAGGCCATGGGCCATGGTATTTGGTCATGGCTGACACAATGAACTCAGTTATCAATAGTTCAAGATCATCGCTCTTTTCTTTGCTGAATGATATTTCTGTCTTCATTAGATGCCCGCGAATTCGTATGGATGTTTGGGAAGATATGATTAAAGGTGAAAATCACCAAAGAAGACTAAATTACAGTTGGGGAGTGGTGGTCAAGAACTAAACTTCTTACAAAGGTGTTTGGTACATATGATAGTAAAGAAACCTCTATGCATGCTACTTTGATATGCACTTTTGAAGAGATTGAAAACGATATTGGAATGAAACCTGAGTTATAAAGATTGGCTTTTACAATACATCAAGCAATACAGCTTTTGCGTTCCTTACAATTTACATTCACACCTCTTTTCAATTGCTTGTTAACTTCTGGACTTGATGTTTTTTTGCTTATCAATTTGTTCAAAAGGTAATTAATAAACTGGAAGACTTAAGATCTACATTTGATAATTTCAAGGAAAACGCAGACAATTTTGACATGATTGGCTCAACGTGATGTTGAGCTTTAAGTAAAATCTGAACTTCCTACGAAAAGGATACTAAGAAAGAAACGTTGCTTACGCAAAGTGCAGGTTTTCTTTGTTATTGTGGTCGCAGCCAGTATGAAAAGACGATTTTATTCTGAATCCCAAAGACTGTTTGCTGACATGCCACCACAACTGTTTCAAGAAGTCAGCCAAAAACTTGTAAAATTTTATGACAGAGCTACTCCAGTAAATATTAATAAAATGAACTGGTGAGCTTAGCAGATACCTGGGACACTATCAAAGTCCAGTTAGGAAGCGTATGCTGTTAAAGAAGGTGATCCTGACAACGAAGATGAATCCTCATGGAAAAAGATCAACAACTTCCATCAGCATCAACCAAGATTTGCAATTCATTTGAAAATTGTTGTATATGCTGTTATAGACTCCTGCACCGCTATAACTTATCGACTGGTTCTTACAGTAGTCTAGGTCTTACAAGAAAATACTGACTTTGTCATACACTCTGTAGTATAGTTATATTTGTATTTGTTGAAGGATGATTGACAGCATGTCAATAATAATGTATTAATTGTTTTGTTATTGAAAATATGTTTTGTTATTGAAAATATAGATTATTCTTGATCTAGAGTTCAACTAGGCTTGATGCATTATTCGTAGTTGTAATATTTGGCGCAGTCGAATCAAACATGCCTAGAAAACGTCGGGATTCAATTCAAAAGGACAATGACATCCAAGAAAATGGAAATCACGTAAGAAATTTTAAATTCGATAAATATTGCCCTGACTCGGAAGAATGGGAATATTGGAGTTTAAGGTTTGAAAATGAACTACACGTTCATGGAATAAACCCAAGTACCAATAACGCTAGGGACTTAGTACTATCCAAAATTGGATCTGAAGTATTCAGAACAGTTATTGACCACTTTAGACCAAGAGACATACGAACTGTAACATACAATGACATAAAGACGATGTTAGGACGACATTACGGACATAAAACATTTAACTTGGCAGAAAGAAAGACATTTCAGGAAACTGTTAGACAGGAAAATGAAAATATTTTAACTTACGTTAATAAATTAAAAAAAAAATGCGAGTAGGTGTAACTTTGGAAAAAATTTAGAAGAACGTATAAGAGATCAATTAGTATTAGGTATAAACAATGCAAAATGGCAGCAATGTTTAATAAAAAAATTTCCTGAAAACAACGCTTCTTTGGTTGATGTAGAAGGAGAAGCACTCCTTTTAGAACAAGTTCAATTACAGTATGATAAACTAAATCTACAAGAAAATGATAAAATTAATATAGTTAAAACAAACAAAAACCCCATAGAGAAAGGGCATAATAGTAGAGTAAAAACAGTGCTGACAAAAGGAAAAGACTGTTTCAAATGCGGTCGATTCTTACATCCAGGCAGACCGTGCTCAGCTGAAGGGCAGACCTGCTTAGCTTGTGGACAAAAAGATCATTTTGCCCGAGTTTGCTTAAGAAAAGGTAGAGCTGAAATAAAATCAGATAGCAAAAATACTACCAATAGATTGGGACTAGACTACGAAAATACAGATTCAGATCCAGAAATTAGATCTTTGAATAACATTAATGGATTAAAAGCAATGTTAGAAATAAAAATAGAAAACATCAATGTAAATATGTTGTATGACCCAGGGGCAGCAGTCTCTGTTATAGGATCCCAAATTTGGAATAAATTAGGTAAACCAAAATTGACTAAAGTACAGGACCTCGTTGCCTATACAAACCACAAAATTAAAACGAAAGGACAACTTGTCGTAAAAGTGACAGCATTTGGAAAAACAAAAAATTACCAATACACGTCATTGAGGAAAATGACGTACCACTATTCGGATTAGATTGGGTATTGGCATTCGATTTAAAATTACCGGAGGGGACAAAAATATGCAACATTAACAAAAATTCTGACAGCAAAATAACCGTCGAACAAAATTTAAATCAATTACTTAATAAATATAAAAATATTTTTGAAAATAAATTAGGAACCATTCAAGGAGCAAAAGCCGTAATCAATTTAAAAGAAGGGGCCAAAGGAAAAAGTTCAAAACCTCGGGGTGCACCTTTTGCCCTTAAACCACAAATAGAAAATGAAATTAGGAGATTAATTGAGAGAGGGGTAATAGAACCCGTAGATCCAGCTGTTAACCCAATTCAATGGGCATCACCTATTGAAGTACAAATTAAACCAACAGGGGCATTAAGAATATGTGCTAACTTCAAACATACTCTTAATCCACATATCATACCTGACCAGCACCCTTTACCTACATTTGAAGATATTGCAACAAAACTTTCTGGTAGTGAATATTTTACAACCTTGGATATGAAAGACGCATATTTACAATTAGAGGTTGATGAAAAATCTAGACAATACCTGGTAATAGCAACGCACATGGGGGTATTTCAAATATCGTAAATTACCATTCGGAATCAATCTAGCACCTGCTCTTTTTCAAAAAACTATGGACAACATACTAAGAGGGATTAAGGGATGCGCTTGTTACCTAGACGACATCATAGTAACAAGTAAAACGCTAAAAGAGCATTTAGAAATATTAGATATAGTCTTACAACGATTGCAAAGTGCGGGAATTAAATTAGGCAAAGAAAAATGCAAATGGATGGTTCAAAGTGTGAAATATTTAGGCCATACAATAGATAAAAACGGGATTTCACCAACCGATGAAAGGGTTAAAGCTCTAGTCAACATGCCACGACCAAAGAATGTCAAAGAACTTAAATCTTTTTTAGGGTCCGTAAACTATTTAGCGAGATTTATTCCAAATTTGCAAAACATCTGTGAACCTCTGTATAGGTTGATTAGGAAAGGTGTAAAGTGGACATGGACAAAAACTGAGGATAAACTGACAGACGAATTAAAAAATAAAATTTTACAGACAGGATCGTTAGTGCATTACCATATGGACTGGCCTATAATAGTTACTGCTGATGCTTCAGATGCAGGAATAGGGGCAGTCCTTTTTCACGTGTGTCCAGATGGAGAAGAAAGGCCTATAGCATTTGCATCCAGAATTTTAAAAGAACCTGAGAGGAAATATGCTACGATAGAAAAGGAAGCACTAGCAATCGTATATGCACTAAAAAAATTCCACCAATACTTATACGGAAGAAAATTTACAATTAGGACAGACCACAAACCCCTACAATATGTTCTAGGGGAACATGACGACAAACCTAAAATTGTAGCAAGTCGACTAACACGATGGGCATTACTTATTGGATCGTACACCTACAACATCCATTAGCAGAGTGGAAGATTAAACGGACCTGCAGACGCACTATCCAGACTACCCATAGACGACACAATATCTGAAGAAGAAAGAGGAGAACTAACTAACACACATTTATTGCACTTACGACTACCGGACATTAATATTTCAAAGAGAAAACTACAGCAAGAAGTTACAAGAGACAGGACACTACTGAAAATCAAAATTTTTTTAGAACAAGGTTGGCCTGGTAATAAAAAAGACATAGACGAAACACTTATCCCGTACCACAATAAAAAAGAAGAATTGTCGTATGAAGATGGGTTAATTTTATGGAACGGTCGTATTGTTATTCCTAGGAACTTGGTGAAAGACATACTACTTGTATTACACGAAGGACACCCTGGAGCGTCGGCAATGAAGTCAGTGGGAAGATTCAACGTTTGGTGGCCAAGGTTCGATACAGATGTAGAAGATTATGTAAAGAGGTGTCAGGGGTGTCAAAAAGTAAGACCTAATCTACCAGAAGCACCATTATTTTCATGGACATATCCTTCAAAACCATGGCTAAGAGTGCACATTGATTTTGCAGAATTGGAAGGGAAAACATGGTTACTAATCGTTGATGCATATTCCAAATGGTTAGAAGTGGAGCCAGCTAATCCAGCAACAAGTGGGAAAACGATAACTATATTAAGAGAGACGATGGCAAGATTCGGCATACCTGGAGCAATTGTTTCAGACAACGGGCCGCAATTTACTTCGAAAGAATTTAAAGAATTTTGTGAAAACAATGGAATCCGCCACATCCGGACTACACCATACCATCCTAAGTCCAATGGACAAGTTGAAAGATTTGTTAGGACTTTCAAAGACAGGCTAAAGGCTGCGAAGCAAGACAAAGGTGACATACAATTAAAAATGCAGAAATTCTTAATGTCATATAGGAACACACCAAACAGAATGACAGGAAAGACACCCTCAGAATTATTGATGGGAAGAAGGTTAAGGACAAGATTGGACAATTTGAGAAGTGATCACACCATAAGAGTAGAAAATTATCAATTTAAAATGAAAGAAGATCACGACAAGAAGGTAAAAGCAAGAGAATTTGAAAAATATGAAAAAGTATGGGTAAAGAATGACAGACAGGAAGGATGGCAGAAAGGAACGGTAGTGGAAAGAACCGGAGAGTTGTCATATAAAGTGAACATAAATAATGAAATTAAAAGAAAACATGCAGATCAGTTAAGGAAATCAGAAGACGAAGAAAGAAGGGGAGAAGAAACTTAGGGAGGGGGTGGTGTAGTATAGTTATATTTGTATTTGTTGAAGGATGATTGACAGCATGTCAATAATAATGTATTAATTGTTTTGTTATTGAAAATATAGATTATTCTTGATCTAGAGTTCAACTAGGCTTGATGCATTATTCGTAGTTGTAATACACTCAAATAGATTGAGAGAGAATTTTTGCAATCACTGATAAGGTTGCAGATAAATCTCAAAGATAGTCCCATTATCAAGTCCCATTATCTCTAAAGATAATGGGGGGGGGGGAATGTAGCAGAAATAACATCACTTAAATGACAATCTCCATTTTCCCTGCGCTGCTCAAGTCGGTTGGCGAAGTTTCTCATCACTCTTTCTTAGGTTTGGCGAGGGATCACATGCATTTTTTTTCTGAATATTCTCTCATAATATGCTACCTTAAGCCCCACAGTTAAAAATCACACTGGGATATACAAGTAGATCTGGAGAACCATAGCCATTGAATGCCACCTCGGAGCGGGATTGACCGGGAAATGATCTTAGCTGAGCCGAAGACGCACGTGAAATGTTCTCAGTTGCCCACCCTGCTGTAACCAAATCCTCCAAAAAGAAAATGGGGGCAGCATAACTCAGGTAGGTAGTAACCACAGGAAACTACTTGCATTCAAGTTTTTTGTCGTAGATTATTAGGTACTTATTTAGATTGTTACTCCCATAATGTTGTTTTAGAATGAAAATGGCTCTGATTACATAACTAATAAGAAAAAGGGATGTTTAGTCCAATGTACTTTGGGACAAAGGAATATCACACTTCTGTTTTGAAAAGGGGAGTAACAGTGTAAAGAAGAACATTTCGTACACCTTCTTTAATTGTTACTCCCCTCTGTTGTTTTTAAAAGGGAGTATCAATGTAAAGAAGTGCCGATTATTAAGCATATACGTTACTATATTATGAAATAACATTTTTAAATTTTCCCATCCTGCCCTATTAAAATAAATAAAAAATATAAATTTAGGCGGAAGGCCCTAAAATCAAACAAAAAATTAAAGGGCCCTGGATTCGATCCCTCGAGGGGGTGGGTCAAATTACATTTGTTCGGGAAATTTTCATCGTCCTAGAATAAGGTATTTGCATGTATTATTTCAAAAATTTACGACAAGCCGTTACAGGGTGGTTTGGGGGGGAAGGGGTTGTAGAGTCCTTTTAAATCATAAAACCAATAAGAAATGCAAAATTTAAACAAGCATATGCTATACTATATTTGTAACCTACTCGTCAGGAGCTTTCATTTGAAACCTAACTCAATTTAAAAAAAAAATTAGGCATACTGCCCATGTGCGACCACAAAATTTGCAATTTAAAAAATCACCCCCTTATTTTCATCGCTCCATAATAAGGAATTTACATGAATTATTTAAAAAAATTAGGACCAGCTGTTAAAGGGGGTGGTTGGGTAGGGATTTTTTTTTGGAGAAATTTTGGTGCAAAAAACTCCTTACTGTGCACACCACTATTTGCAATTA
>KZ651390.1:482891-493886 GCA_001010745.2 Gerris buenoi
CTTTTTTGCTGTCATTCAATGTTTACCTTTCAATAAAAAATCTTATATTTGAAATCTGTCAAAGGAGGTAAATATTGGGGAGGTCAAAGAATTGTAAATATTTGGGATATGACAAAACAAATAAAATAACTTGCGGATTTTTTCCGAACTAACTTTTAAAAGCATTAAAATAACGCATTGTCATCGTGTTCTGAAAGTTTCAAATGTCTAGCTACTCGGGATGTTAGTTAAAATTCGATCACAAGATTTGTACCGGACAAACAAACAAACATACAAACAAGAAACCAAGTTAATAAAAACGTAGTAATTAGTAGCGGTTTTAAATTGTTATAGCTATTCACAAGGAAACGACTCATATGAACGAGATTACACATGAGATTATTAAACTTGATAGATATAAGATCAGTCTAAGCAGTAATAGGTATAAAATAGGTATCATATACTTCGTCAATATTTTGACTAGGGGTGTTTGAGAAGACAAACGGCAACCCCTTCTGAAGTCATTCATTCCACCCAATACCCTTTCTCTATAGTTCATTTAGTCCAAGTTTCATCCAAGCGAGAAAAGTTAGCCTCAAGCGGTCACGTGGCCACCGCACTGCACCAACTATTCTCAGCCCTTCAGGAAGTTCTATATCGGACTTCTATATCGTATCCGAGTTTAGGGAACACATTAGCACACCGCATTGCACACATACATACATGAGATGGTTTATTGAGAGTGGCTGCTTGCTCTGGGAGTGCCTATTAGTACCCTATTTAAAAGGATCCTATCTCTCCCACGGCCCTCCCCTACTTCTTGTGTATACGAGTACTGAGTACTTCAAGCAGCTATCGGATTTCCTTCCGTTTCCTTTGCTAATAGTGTAGTTAGCTATACTTATCCCTCGTAATCTTTAATGCCAAGCTAATTTTTCACTTTTTTTATTCCTTTATAGTGCTTCTTTTACCCTTCCTAGACACACCATAACAAAAACGTTAAAGAGAGAAATTCGATTTCATTAGCTATCATCGCACAATCAAAACTGACAGAGCTTTAATTTTTAATTTTCTCATACTCATAGTATATATAAAAAATCGGTCTGAGACAACTCAGAAAAACTTTCTCATATACGAGTTCAAAATTACTTGGCCTAGTGTTTTCCATTTATTAGTTTTAGTTGGTACATAATTTAATTATTATTAACGAAATTTAATCAAAATATATTATAAATAAAAAGAACTCGGCAGGGAATCGAATCCGGGCTCTCTCCGTCCGAGTTTTAAGCTATTTTCTCAGGAACTAGATTTTTCCCGAGAAAACGGGATATATCTATGGTTCGTATTTAAACGGGCTACTTTATAAAAAAAAATAATAATCAAAATCGTTGGAATCATTTTCGAGAAATAATTTTTTGTCACATTTGTTTCTGAGTTTTTGGGGGTAGCGCCCCCAAATTTGATCAAATCATTTCTCGATTTCGCCTCGGGGTATGATTTTCTGAACGCATGTATGCCAAAATTCGTAAAATCTGTAGTTTAGGCGTTTAGTTTATAGATATTTTTTGAAAACCACTTTTTTGGACTCAGGGGACCTCAAAACGTGTAAATCCATCAAAATCGAATTTTCGTGCCATCACAATACTTTCTCTAAAGAGAAAGTAATAAAAAAGTAATGTAGTGGCGACAAAATTTAATTTAATGTGTTTACACATTTTAAAATCCCATTAGATCAAAGAAAGTGGTTTTATAAAATGCTTATCTAAAGTTAGTGCAGACTCGTGGAGCTGAAACTACAGAACCAATTTCGATGAACTTTTATATACATATTCTGAAAAAAAAAAAACATAGCTTAAGGAGAAATTTGTATAGTTAAATTTAGCTCACAATTTGCGGGTGCTGCCTCCAAAAAATATAAATTGAAAAAAATAGCTGTATTTTTTATTTTAATGATTAAAAGCTTTAGCCATATTATTAAACAGATATCTTCAGCTTTTAGTAATCTTTTAATAATATAAAATAATATTTTAATAATATAGTAGGTATTTTTAATAATATAAGATTCATTGCAGAACTTGTCAGGGAACATGGCTTTTAACGTATCTATACATTTATATAATTATTAGCCGGAAAATCAATAGTACAATCATTATATAGATAATATTTTGTCATACTGTGTTTTATCATTATTAATCCACGGCAAAGTAAAAAAAACCCTTTCTTCGTTGTGTCTAAAGGAATTAAGATTTTTTTTTTTTTTATCAAATCTACAGAAGAAATAGAAGATTTAGCAATCACTTTTGCCACAAGAATATAGTTGTTCTATAGAAGAAAATAATAAGTAAACCAACAATAAAGCATTTACTTATTCAAAAATGGACGACTTTAATAACAAGCTACCAAAGACTTGAATGTATTTATATAAGTGGTTGATGCACTATAAAGAAAGGCTAAGAAGAATTATCGTACTTCTGGTAGCTTTTTATCGATGAAGTGGTTTTTAGGGGGACAAAAATATGTTTGGCTAAATTGCGTCGGGATTCACTGTTAAAACATATATAAATATAAAAGAAATACTTATAGAGAATAGAAAGACGCTTCCAAGTTCTTTTCATTTTTTACTCTACAGATGTTATTGTTAAACAGAAGCAGTTATTAGAAATACGAATCAGGAAATAGATTATTTAACCCTCCAATTTAGCAGCACGTGCTAAGATAACCACAAAAAACCAATGGCGATACCGTTTACTTTAAACCATTTATGAAGAAATGTTTTTATTTTCTTTTTCTTTCAATCTACTTTTATTATTTGTGAGCTATTTTAAAGATGTTTAGAAAAAATTAGTTATTCAAGTAGGAACAATTTAAAAGAAGGTTATAATTTGCAATGCATTTGTTCTTTTTACTTTTCAAAAGAATGAAAAAAAGAAAGAAAAATCCACTGTACATCTCTCTGCAATAACAAAAGAGAATTCGCCAAAAGGACATGAAGAGGAACCTCTAAATCCAATAGGAAGGAAGTTCATTTTATACAAATAAAAAAGATGTGAGATAAACATTTCTTAAAGCGAAAGAGGGATAAATGATGAGGGTGACATAGAATTTGAATAAAGAAATGAAAAGGAGGGAGCCAAGGGGTGGCAGATGTGATGGTGACTGTGACCTGAGGCCCGGACCTGGTACACGCCCACGCCTCATCACGGACCGTACCTTCTTCTAAGCGACATTTGTACTTAGCTCGGCACGCACACGACCCGACAACAAAACAAACGTTTATTCCTCTATATCCTCCTTCGGACAATAACTGTAATTCTAGCCTCAAGAGGAAGAAAAGAAATATAATTCTAGTTATTAACATATAACGGTGGGAATATGGCAGGACTTCTTGAACCTCAAATTGTTCGCAAATAGATTTGCTTCCTGCTGTTTGTTAACTAATGACAATATATAAACACGCGAGAAGGTAAAGCATATACATGTGTACATAATATATAAACATATGGGTATAAGTGTGTGCGTTTTTGTGCAAAGAAATGTTATAAAAAAAGACAAAAATATGTGTCTCCAATGGATATTTGAGACTAGATTGTTTTCGGAAAAACAAATTTTCCAGAAAAATTGACACCAGGAAAGGCCAAAACAGGAAATCCTTGGGAAGTGCAATTTTATGATTGAGTCTTAAAGATTTTTTCTGTGCACTTTTCAAAGAGAAGATAATGATTTATTAATTAATATTTATAGCTGTTTTTGTAAACAAACATTTATAAGCAACAAATTATTTCACAGAAAATTATTGCTACAAAAATTAGCATATCCAAACATAAAATATGATAAAAAAAAAAGATTGAGATATGGATTAGGCTTTTATAAACAAGGCGAAATTAGATAATGGATTTAATTTAATGTTTATTAGATAAAATTAGCTACAAGTCTATACGAAGCCGAGACAATCTTCTGAATTAGGAACTTAAATTATATTATTGAAAATATCTTTAATAAATTATTTATTTCAACAAGATATTTCTTTATATTATGAAGATACTTCATAGAATTTATCAATTACTTGTTGTAAGTCAATAACAGTAAAGCTCTTTTAATAGCTTCTTGTGATGAAGTTGTACGTGCGTTTTATTGAGTTGGCATTATCAAGAAAGTAAAGATGGTCCTTTTTACGTCCTTAAAGAAGCTCAGGTTTGATCCATTAACGGTTTTTATGAAACAACGAAAAGAAGAAATGATTCATCAGAACGTTTGGTCCATTTATCCACGATAAGGACACTCCCTCTCCTGCAAATGGCGAGTCGACAGCTTTCAATAAACGAACCGAATTATTCCAACTGTCAAGAGGATTACTAAAAGAGGAACTCAAGAGAGTCCGTTTTTGAAAGGCTTTCCAATAATAATAAAAATAATTACTGTTAAAAGGAAAGCGTGCCGAATACAATAAAGTGTCCTGAGGGCACACCTTCTTGTGGGAGTGGCCTGAAAATCATTACTGACACAAGAGACAAATATTGTTCATTCGACTGCCGGTTATTAGTTATAGGAAGGAGTAAAAAACCTGGAGAGGAAGGGAAGAACAGGCAACTGCCAGGACAGCTGCGCTCATTGTGCACACGCCCACTATACAATACATTCTTATATTGTAATATATAATCATATACAGAATAAATGGGAAATACACAATGCTGAACAGGATTAGGGCAGGGAAAGGCTCTTAGAGTAAACAATATCCTTACAATGCACAAGGCCAGGTTCCTATAATCAAGTTAGTTCAAACCTGATTCAATCTTAAGCGCACGTAAATTATTCTTAACTTATACCCTTATTTATTCTAATTCCCCGTATTTTTGAATTTTTACAAAATAACTCAATTGCCAGGATGTGATATGAGATTTAAGCCATGTATAAGAAATTTTAAAATTATACATTTGTCATAAAATAAAGACATAGGTTAAATAACCAAATTAATTCTGTGTAGTCAACAATTTGGAGAAAAATAACAAGGAGGTTATTTACAGCTCTTTCATTCGAAAATTATTACATCAATAAAACGCCGTAAGCATCTTAACCTGTTTAACAAAAATACAATTTAAGATCTTTATTTCAAGTAGTTTTTAACTATGAAATCCTTGATCTCTAAAGATTAGTTTATTGGTAACCTATACCTCGCTTTTTACCGCTATTCACTAGCAAATTATTATCTCCTATTTTAAAGTAGTGTTTTTAAGTGTTGGGAAATCAGAAATGAACTAACTATGCACTCAATAATATTGTATATCGTAAACATGCTGAACTAATTGTAACTAGATTCGCAAATCTGAGATATAACCAAGACAAATATGCTTAAAAACTGAAAAAAATATACATATACAGGGTGATTCACGATAAATGTTACAAACGTCAGGAGGTGATTCTACTCCCCAAAAGTAACAAAAAATGTCCTCTTGACCCCTGTCCGATTCTTAATTTTAAGGGAGATATTTGGGGTTTTCCGGTTTTATTGGAAACCATGAGTTTTTATCATAAAAATTGTCATATCTCCCAAACTGTTGGTCTTAAAGCAAATTTGAAAAAACCATTGAAAAGCTCATTAAATTTCCATTAAAAATACAAACCTTCAAAGTTTCTAAACACATTTCTAACAATGTCAATACAATCGCAATTGGGAAAAAATTGTAGTTACTACAATTCGGAAAATGTTATTTGTGTCTGCCGCAAAAACAATTCTTTAGCCTTAGCCTGGCACATTTTTCCAAAAACTTCTCCTTTTAATAAGCTTCCCAACGGTATACTTAACTTTGTGATTCCGTTAAAAATTGGTAGAGAAATTCAAGTTAGAACGCGAACAAACAGCACAGCAAGTTGGTGGTGTTTTGGGCGTTTTTTGTGTCAAATTTGGAATCTCCAGTTCAAACCGTTCGAAAGTTATCGCGGAAAAAGCGTGTGTATTGCTGGTTTGTTACCCTCCTATTCTACACTTTCTGTGCTGTTTTTTCGCGTTCTAACTTGAATTTCTCTACCAATTTTTAACGGAATCACAAAGTTAAGTATACCGTTGGGAAGCTTATTAAAAGGAGAAGTTTTTGGAAAAATAATATTTTCTGAATTGTAGTAACTGCAATTTTTTCCCAATGGTGATTGTATTGACATTGTTAGAAATGTGTTTAGAAACTTTGAAGGTTTGTATTTTTAATGGAAATTTAATGAGCTTTTCAATGGTTTTTTCAAATTTGCTTTAAGACCAACAGTTTGGGAGATATGACAATTTATATGATGAAAACTCATGGTTTCCAATAAAACCAGAAAACCCCAAATATCTCCCTTAAAATTGAGAATCAGACAGGGGTCAAGAGGACATTTTTTGTTACTTTTGGGAAGTAGAATCATCTCCTGAAGTTTGTAACATTTATCGTGAATCACCCTGTATAGAAACAAAAAACTGTATAATTTTATTATTAATGTGTGATAGCGACTCACCATAAAAGAGGTGCAGTTCAAAAATCAAACAAAGTTTTCTCACAAAATTAATTGTATTTGAAACAATCTGACAGCTTTTCGATTGTTCTAGTGCAACCTTCTTCAGATTATCTACAAATACGTAAAGTATTAAATTTATAGTTGATCAATAAAGTAAAATTTCTAAGGTGTACATTAGATTGTAAAACAAGTAAAATAAATTGGGTATGGGGAACCTCGGAACTTTTGAGACTTTTGAGAGGGGCGAGGTTGTGTTGTGAGCAATTTTGTTTTAATGGGATTTTATGAACTTTAAGTGACGGTTTCTGCTATTCTATTTTTCGTTAATAAAGAAGTTTCCTCTTGAGTTGATTTGCTTCTACAATAGAGGTCAGTACTTGGGTGGGTGACCGTTTTGAACCAACTGATTTTTAATAATTACAAGATAAAAAGAACTTTTTACATACTACGTTTTTTAATTCAATTAATTAATTTTTTGTTTACTTGGTTTACTTATTCTATTTTGCTGTCATTCAATGTTTACCTCTCAATAAAAAATTTTATATTTTAAATCTGTCAAAGGAGGTAAATATTGGAGAGGTCAAAGGATTGTAAATATTTGGGATATGACAAAACAAATAAAATAACTTGCGTATTTTTTCCGAACTAAATTTTCATATTGCAAATTTGCTGAAAACTAATTAAATTCTGCTGAAAAATGACTAAAAGCATTAAAATAATGCATTGTCATCGAGTTCTGAGCTGTTCTGAAAGTTTCAAATGTCTAGCTACTCAGGATGTTAGTTAAAATTCGATCGCAAGATTTGTACCGGACAAACAAACAAACATACAAGCAAGAAACCAAGTTATTAAAAACGTAGTAAAAATGTAGACATTATTTTTATTTTTTTTTTTTATTTCATTAATTTAAATATTTGAATTTTGGCGGTATTTTGACAGATGTAAACAAACTTTGACGTTTAACAGAAGTATCACACTAATTAAGAATTATGTTCGCTTATAACTTTTAAACTAATTGATGGAGTCTCATCGAGTTTTTATATTTATTCCTTTTTTACGGTTAATTCAAAAATTAACCGTCAAAGTTTCAAAATTCAAAAATCAACTTCAAAATGGCGATCAACATCAAAATTAAATTTGGTGGATTTGTTTGACATACAGAGGTACATTCGTGCCAAATTTCAACCCGATCGTACCACTTTTCGATTTTTTTTTTTTTAAATTAAACTGGTTTAACCACTCAGCAGGTCTTAAAAACACCCAAAACAGATAGTTCGATTGAAATCTAGAAAACAAATGTTTGGGTGAAAACAGAACTTATCCTACCATAGGTAGAGGGAAAAGTAAAAAAAAAATGAAAAAATAATTAAAAATTGAGTGAAATATTAAATACTGAAATACATTATAGTACACCCATTAGATTTAGATTGTTACTTCGTTTATAGATTATCTGAAGAAAACTGTATTAGAACAGCCAAAACAGGTCAAATTGTTTCAAATACAATTCATTTTGTGTGAAGACTTGTTTGGTTATTGAATTACCTATATGCATGGCACATCCCTTTGGCTCTGTAAATATCAAGAGGTAATAAAACTTGTATTACATTTAAGAACTTACACATGTAATTTACCCTGATTATTTAGATAAAAAGTAACAGATAGCAATTTAAAAGAAAATCTTAAATAACTTAACCCATGAAAAAAAAAAATCACTTTTTTTTTACTTATTTTTAGCTGTTCCTACGAGTATGCAAATTTTTAATCGTTAAATCGGATATCTATGTATGTGAAGTATCATTATGTCTGTACTATATACATTCAATTACATGGATAATTCAATTATTTCAAAGGTATACTTAATTTTTATTTCTCCAGATGGAGTGAACAATCCACATACACCATTATTCATTTTTTTAAAGACTCTTTCTTCAGTAAAAAGAAACAAAACAAAAAACAGTGTCATTTATTATTTTTTAATGGTTAATATTAATTTCACGGATGTATATCATGGGCTAACGAGGTCTAGTTTGTAAATGGATGAGGATACGTACCTAATGCACACAGATGATCGCAACAACTAATAGATCTATTAAAAATGGAGGATGTAATGGGATGTCCTAATGGAGAGGCGGAGAACTTACAATAAAAAAAAGTACACGTACATATAAGCCTTTCAAAAGTTCATCAGCGTGGTCCATATGTTTTAATAAATTGACGTGCCTTACTCACTAGAATTCTCATTTTTAACACAAAGAATAACTTAAAACATTGGTACGACAAACTCGAACAACATTGTTCATACACACGACACACAGTAATATTTAAATTCAACAATATCTCATCTGGGGGCACGGCAGTGGCCACGTTAAGTCGTGCACAGCCGTACCAACCTTTACTGGAACCAACTCAAGGCAATTTGGACCCCCCCCCTCCCTCTATTATTCTATTGAATATACTTAGATATATAAAAATAATTTTAATTTAAAATTCATGACAAAATGAACCAGAAATAAAAATGTTTACACCTCTACCCACTGTAGTTCAAATAAGATATATGAGCCTAAAGTTTTGTTGTTTTGTCACTCACTCATCATAATTCTAAGGCACTTCTATAACAATCCTAGAAACTTGAAATTTTGTATATAGGTAGAGTTTACTGTACAAATAAAGGAAAAATTAAGAAATACGAAAAAAATCTGGTTCTTTGTCCCTTTCAAGGCTGATAGATTATTTTAACATTGAAAAAAATTAAAAATTGTATACAGAACCACAAGAGCTACCTAGTGGAGAACATTAAAACTAAAAGGTGTTGATTTGACATAGTGTTGTTTGACAGTTATCTTAAAGTGCAAACATATTTACTCCTGATATTATTCCGGATGATATTATTTAGTTCAATTTGAACACCCACCGACGAAGAAGTTAAACGAAAGATTAACAAGAAGAAAAAAATAAAACAGACCCAAGAACAATCAAACAAGAACAAAGAAAAAAACAACGAAAAATTGTATGGAGCAATGAAAAATTACTTACAAAAAGAAGTGAAATTTCAATAAAAACACTATTTGCCAACTTGTGTTTTTAAATAACTTTAAAAACTTCCGTGTGTCCCTCATTTTTTTAAATGTAGTCTTCTTTTTTGTGTGGGTCGTAGAGGGTTGAATATTATAAAAACAACTAAATTGTTTTTAAAAACTGGCTATATTTCGCCCCTCTCCGGGGCATAATCATGCCTTGTATGTGTGTCAGTTATAGTAAGTTTTTAATCCACCATTTTTGGTATCGTCGTTTTTTTATTACAAATTTTTTTTTTCCACTTTTCCACTTACTACTTCCAGAACCTCGGGAGTTGAAAATTGTTATTGTTATTGAACAGAGGTTCTGGAAGTAGTAAGTGGAAAAGTGGAAAAAAAAATTTTGTAATAAAAAAAACGACGATACCAAAAATGGTGGATTAAAAACTTACTATAACTGACACACATGCAAGGCATGATTATGCCCCGGAGAGGGGCGAAATATAGCCAGTTTTTAAAAACAATTTAGTTGTTTTTATAATATTCAACCCTCTACGACCCACACAAAAAAGAAGACTATTTGCCAAGTTAGAAATTGTTTTTAAATTTAAACGTGTAGAGTTATGTGGGAAAGAGAATAGAGAAAGGTACAAACAAACATGAACTTGCATTGAATAAATTAGACATAGTAGAACTTACTCGGACAGTGGGAGACTTTTCACGCGAGACTTAGCTCATTTTTACTACTTTTTTATTAGCTTGCTTTCTTGTTTGTTTGTTTGTCCAGTACAAATCTTGCAATCGATTTTGAACTAACTTCCCGAGTAGCTAGCCATTTGAAACTTTTAGAATAGCTCAGAACACGATGACAATGCACATGGGCTTAGCGAGGGGGGGCAGGGGGGGGGCATGCCCCCTCCCCCTAGTCCGGCCCGAAGTGCCCGAACATTTTGATTAGCTAGTCTGTATGTAGGTTTTGGTTATTGTGGGTCAGCCTAATTTTTTAAGTTTGTTAATTTTTTTTTCTAAAATGTTTAATAACTTTGGTTCTACTCGATTTTTAGATGAAACAAAGCTTACTAGATGCTCAACATGTTTGCGCCCACCTCTGGGAAAAAATGAATCGATTTCGTTTAGCCAGTTTTGTGCCTTTATAGTCGAACTGGTGGCGGAAGAGACACATACATACACGGAAAAATTTAGGGCCGGATTCGGTTTTTGGAATGTATAAAATTAAAAAGTATCCTAAAAATTTTCAATTCTGACCAGTGTACAGACAAAACTTTAATTTGTTATATTTAGATACATAACTTTTTTTAGTGTTATTATAAAAAAATTACAAAACTTTGCTATTACAAAGTTTAATTGAAACGATAAGTAATAATTTTAATTTTTTTAATATTTCCTCTGTTATGGGCAAAAATATTTTAATGCATAGAAAAGTTTGGTATTTTATTTGAAAAGCAAAATAAATACGCTAGTACTTGTATGAAATTTTCTTTAAAATTGCTATAAAAACTCT
>KZ651390.1:496053-519569 GCA_001010745.2 Gerris buenoi
GGCGACTTTGTCCTTGAGGCACAGGCCTGACAGTCTACGGACTGTCGTCTCTCCTTCCATCCGATCCTCGCCTCAACCCTCCACACACCTACAGTTCACCTCCGACTGCAGTCCGTCATCTTAAGGAAAACTGACAAGTGTGTGGCCAAGCTCCGTGGACTGTCAGATCATTATCTTCAGTTAAACTGTAAGTGTGTGGGCCCCTTAAGAGATAAAGAATGACAGCAAAAATGGAAAAGTAAACAAAGAAATAAATTAATTGACGAGTGACAACCAGTTTTGTTTACACTTGGAACTCCTTTTTTTAATAACATTATTTTATAACAATGACAATAATTACGTGGTGCTACCCAAAAGTTCCCGGACTCAGTGTGTAACTCTTCTAACTACTGTAGTACATCGATTTGCCGCTAGGTTTCGGTACTAGTACTCCCAAACCCCTCCTATCGTTTTCAGATTTTTTGGAGTTTTTTGTCTTGTCAGTAAGGTGATATCTGTGTTACTGTTAGTTGTGTTCTGCGATAGGGTAATGAGCGATATGAAAGAGCAACGCTCCAAGGAAGGATTTTTTTTTTTTTCGGGTCGTACCCGTACACCCATGACTCCGTCACCCGTAATGATGGAAGGAAGGAAGTTTTCATCATTTTCAGCACATGTTTTCAGTTCTTGGGAAATGAGAACACGATATTGCTTTCAAACATGTGCCAACAGACGGGGAAAAAAGTTTGCAGCAATTCTGCGCATCCCAAGTTCATCCGCAAAAATTCTTTGGACAGTGCCATAGGACATTCCAACTTTATTACAGATGTCATGAATTGATTGTCGACGGTCTCGGAGAATTGTTTCATGCACAGTTTAGATGTCTTGGTCGTTGATTCCAGTTGAAGGGCGCCCAGAGCGCTCGTCGTCTTCCACACTTGTCTTTCCATTCTTGAGCCACTTAAACTATTCAAAGGCTTGGGTTTTTATCCATGACTTCATCGCCAAATGCCTCTCGAAGCATTTGGTGAGTTTCAGTCGCCGTTTTCCAGAACTTGAAACAAAATTTGCTGTGGAAATCCGTTGCTCTTTCAAATCGCTCAGGACGCTATCGCAGAACACAACTAACAGTAACACAGATATCACCTCACTGACAAGACAAAAAAAACTCAAAAAATATCTGAAAACGATAGGAGGGGTTTGGGAGAAGTACTAGTACCGAAACCTAGCGGCAAATCGATGTACTACAGTAGTAAGAAGAGTTACACTCCGAGTCCGGTAACTTTTGGGTAGCAGTAGTATATCATCAACATTACATATGATTAAACAGAAAATTTTATAACGTAGCACATAAAAAGTTATTTTTGTCTTGTAATTATTTACACTATTTTTCTTAAAAAAAACATTTAAAATTATTTTCCCTAACATTGGTCTAAAATTCATTTCTCGATTTCCCTTCAAGGTATGCTTTTTCAGAACAAGTATGCTTGATTTCATCGAAATCGGCTCAGTTTAGGCTCCAGACTCCACACAGATTTCGGATAGAGGGACAGCATTTTTTAAAAAACTACATTTTATAATTCAGAGGACCTTAAAAGAGTAAATCCACCAAAATCTCAAAATAAAATTTTTAAACCATCATAATACTTCCTCTGTATATCTTCTTCCTCTAGCTGTATACATATATATAATCCAAAAAACAGCATTAGTCTTTTATATATATAAAAGTATCTCTAAAATAGCAATAGCCAGAGAGCTGTTGCAGAGAAATGTTGTATAAATGTTTTTCTTACCCCCTAGGTACTCGCTAATAATTTTTTTACGCTTTGCCATCTTAATTCATTCTTATCCAGAATTTGATACGACGATATCTCCAGATATAAGTGCTAAAAATAAAATGATTGTATTTAATTATTTTTTAATGATTGTATCTGTCTTCATTAAATTTGATCCCTAAGGTGGTTAATATTATAGGAGGAATGTCGAGACTGATCTTCTGGAATTAAGAACTTAATAATTGGAATAGGGGTGAAAGCATATTAATAAATGATAATTCTAATTTCAACCTAGGGTACGATAAAACACCGGAGGGAATGATACAGAAGAATAATACCTCAATTTTTCTCGGAAAGTTCACGCTTAAAAAGCTTCTCCAGTAGTTTGGAATCAATTACTAATTAGGGATTATAGCGAATTAGCTTTGATCCACAGTGAGAGGGTACAGAAATAAGTAGAGATTAAGGAATCTCTGAGGCAAATATAGATATTCTCACTTACTAAAACAAATTGATGTTTCTTGATGGTAGTTTAAAAACAAATCAAATTAAAAGAAAATACATTTTAAAAAAAACTCCTTAGGGAAGCACGACAATACAACAATTTTATTATATTGAAAATCACATTTTTAATTATGTATAATATGCAACAAATAATCTTAAACGTAAGCATGTAAGTATACAACCTATAAGTACAATCCTGCACAATAGCCAGCTCCGGTAAAAATAACCTGCTTCAATAAAAGTTATAGGTCCTATTTAAATACTATGTAGCTTTTATATGTATCGTTAGTTACCTGATATGTATGAACTTGAAGGCAGCTGGACGGCAGCAGACTGGTCATAGACCAGTCTATGACCTGTTTATTACTACTTATACATGAGAATATAAATTTAATTTAAATCGCACCAGCTGAGTAGGTATGTGCACAGACTACAGAGACAAGCAAAATTAGCAATTTAAAGCAAAATTGGACTCAGAGGACCGTAAACGTCATGACAATTTTTTTTTTCTTTGTATACAGTATACCTATAAATTATTATGATAAAATTAAATTGAAGCTATCCTGTTAACATGAATTTTGTAAGGATGGGATAGCATAGTGAGATCTTATTTAACCCGCACAGTAACATGTTGTCCCCGTAGCGTCTATTATACACCCTAGGCCTCCAAGGCCTATAAAATAGATGAGGTAGAGGATATAGGTTCGCTTAATATAAAAGTATTTAATGCAAAAATACAATGTTAGGGAAGTATAATCATATTAAAAAAATAAAAAATATATATTTTACAGAAATGATTTAAATTTTTAAAATCATACATACAAGAAATGTTACGGGTAAGTAACATTCGGCTTGAGGGGCTACAAAACCTTTACATTTAAGCCTGTTTTTTTGTAAAAAATACTGATGTTGCAAAAGGCGTATTGATCCAAATTGAGTGACATTGTTTTCACGAAAAAATTTTTGAGGAATACCAGAGTTGTTGACCTTGAAAAATTAAAATGAACGATTAGGAGGGGGGATTGAACCAGCTTGTAGGCCCCGGAGACCCCACGTGTTACTCTCAGGGTTAATGCCTGATAAAAGTAAATCAGTTGAAACGCAAAGAAAAACCAAAGGTAATCTATTTATTCTTAAAACTTTGAAAATTTATCTTAGAGTGATAATATTTTGGTTAATTTCTTAACGTCTTAATTCAATTTTCTTATGCACACTATAGGTACAATCTAAAATAATAATCAGTATAACGGTTTTTAGAACCATGATAACACCATTTTATAAAATGATGTTTATAATGAAAAAAAAAAAAAAAAAAAAAATCAAAGAACGCGGGAGGGAAACATTAGCATACATACCTATACCCCATTTGCTTTAGTAACTCTCATGATTCATGATTAATAGCAATGTATTTTTCAAGAAGTAGAAGGAAGTAACAAGTAGAAAAGAAAGGTGAGGATATCTATATGCCCCTGTATACTGTATATACATATAGAACCTTAAATAGAAAGAGGATTTTGTTTACAGGCTGTTGCAGGGATTATGGGTTGTTCAACATTATCGTGGCGCGGCCTAATGTTCTACAGACCAAGCTTCGGACCGACTTCCAAGTAAACTCGTTTAAGTCTTATTATTTCACCATCAGCATTTTTCATTCGAGTAAACACCCATTAACGACCTGTAGAGGTTCATCGTTTCTTTACGCAGGTATCATTTTGACGATTTGATTTCCTCTTTAAGATATTTTATGATTTTTCTCTGTCCATTCCCTCTCTAATGTATTTTAACTGCAGCATTGTTCATTTATTTAACGTGGTCATATGGTCTCAGAAAAAGGTCTTTTATTTTAGAAATGATTTACTTAATGAGACTGTTTTTGCTATAATTGAATAAACATTATTTGAAAAGAATCCTTGTTTTTCAGGTGAAATTTCAAGGAAACATGAGGTGCTTTCAAGTTTTTTGAATACGGGCGAGAAAGAAGAAGAAAATTTTTCTGGTGACATCATCAACAATTAAAATAGTCAGTTACAGATAAAATAGTAGCCAATTCATGTGGCAAATAACTTCCTGACGTCTTATAGCGCGTACTAAAATGATGTTCTGCTTATAAAAACCATTATTGTCAGCTTTATTCAATTTTTCCCCAACTTTTTATTTAAATCTGTCAAAATGGTTTACGAATTTATGTATCAATTTAGGAATATTTAATATGCGCAGGGGGTTAAAATTAATCTGGGGCTATCTGCCGGCTACTTTTGACACACATTGGATTTCATAAAAAATGGATGAATACCTACTTTAAAGATATAACTTTAAATGAGTATATTTGTGCGGATGTGGAAGATCAGGGCCGTACCGAGGCTGTGGCGAAGATGGCCCTTGCCAAGGGCGCAGGTTTGAGAAGGGCGCAAAATGGAGAAGAGGGATAACATTTTTTGATTGGTAAGATTGGTGAATTGAGCAAAATGAAAACTTTATACTTTTAATTTCGGTTACGTGAGCTGTCAATTCGTGTTTTGAAAAGCCCAGGGGCGGCCCTGGTTTTCTTATTAACCAAAAAAGGCAAGATAGATATTGTAATTAATGGTATAACTATGGGCCAGAATTGCGGGCGGATCCCGGTGCCAAGGGGCCCCCAAATCCAAAAAACATGAAACAACTGTACCAATGTGGTAGAGGCCCCTTTAGAGCATAATAAAATCTAACTTGTATTATACTTCTATACTATTTTAAGGGGACCCCATTCAGTTCTGAATGTAAATGTTTTTTGGCGAAGGCCCCCCACCAAAGTTTGGCAAAGTTGATTCACGTAACACGCAGCGGAAATTAAACAGACTCAAATACAAAAATTAATCAACAGTACGCATGTAATTGAAATTCGTCCCCACCAAACATCTTTACCTATTAGGACAAACTTGCCCTCAGAAATTTTTAAAACTCATCTTTTTGTACTCAAATTTAAAAAAAAATCTAGGTACAAAACTACTCAATTATTTACGTTTTTTAGCCCATATCTTGGTTAAAACTAAAAATTTGTCCCCACCAAACATATTTTCCTCTAAGGACAAAATTGACCTCAGAAATCCTTAAAACTCATACATGTATTTTGATAATTAAATTTGAAAAAAATTCAGGGGGAGGACCCCCGGGCCCCCCGCTGTTATTTGTTCATAGTGTCCCAGTTACTTGCTTGCCCAGGGGCCCGGAAATCCAGAGAAACAAATGAGCGCAGGAGGTTGATCCCATTTGGGACGAACAGTTATGACTTACCATACAAATGTCATTTAAATCAGACGCGTAGTTTTTAAGATATGGCGGTTCGCAAAAGTTGAGTGTCAGTTGACAGACACGGAACCAAAAATTTTCCCTGATATCTGAAATGGATTTCTCTTCGGAGAATTAAAAATGTTTCGTTCTTCAGAACGATCACATAGCTTCGGAAGCAAAAATATACAAAGGGTAGCCTACTAACTAAAGGGTACTAGAGGTCGACCAAGAAGTCATGAACACGGTAGAAACTGAAAGCTTAGCTTCGTTTAAAGTCGGTACTTCCGAGTATTGCCGAAGTCAGTATAGTCGGGTGCTATTCTAGTTTGTATGAAATGCGCAGTTAAATCAAATCTCACAAATAACAACAGGAAGGTTTCCAATCTGTTAGGTTTCCTGTTTTGTTTGTTTTTATACAGTACGAGTTATAGTCACAACTAAACGATTTGCGTACGATCCACAAATCTATGGGATGATGCAAATACAAAGGACGCTACAAATAACGGGGTAGGAAATCAAAAGTAACAAATCAAATTCAGAAATAAAGAGGAATAATCAATAAATAATAATATAAAGATATCGTATAGTAGGAGTGATTTCTTATCAGGTACAGTGTTGCCTGTAGCAAAAAATATAGAAGTTAAAAAAATAAAATGATTAATAACAAAAGAACAACACTGTGCTTTTTGACAGTGGTCTATTTTATTATAAACTGACTGTGCATGACGACACTAGCGCACTCCTCAGATTTCCATGACTTCTTACTCGACCTCTAACATTATTATTTATTACTTTTTTAAATAGTACTTAGGTGGTACTTTTTTACGTGTTAAATAGTACTTTCTAGTAGCAAAAACTACTGAAAAATTACTTTTACTTTTAGAGCCAGGATTGCTTAAAAATGTGTTTTACTTGACATTAAAATTCCAAAATTTTCCGGGGGAGGCCCCCCGGACCCCCTCTAGGGCGCACTTTTATCGGTTCGCCATGTACCCAGCTGCACCTAGGTACGGCCCTGTGGAAGATACTATAATGGATGCAGAAGATTGAACCAACAATGGTTAATTATGATCTACCATCCAAATTTCATTAAAATCAGACGACTACTTTTTAAAATATGCCGTTCAAAAATTGAGCGAGAGATCAAAAATGTTCCCAAAACGGATTTCTATCTTGGAATTTTTCAAATCCGAGATATAAAGAATGTCTTATTAAAACGATCACATAGCTTCCGTTACCTTTGGTAATATCGGAAGCAAAAACAAAACAATTATGGCATTGTTTTCAAATAAAAGTCAACAGAAATACTATGAACAGAAAAAAAACTTCTTATAATAGTACCTACTCTGTGAGATCTCTGATGTAAAGTGTTGCCTTTTTTAGCAAACCTGACCAAAGCTGATATTATTTTCATCGTAACACTTTACTTAGCACATTTGATTCTTTTTTTTTTAGATCGTCTATCTGTCTATCTTTACTTTTTTATATTTTATTTTTATATTTGATATATTATAGTGTTTAAATCATGTAGTTAGTTAAATAATAATCATTAGTTGTCATTGTTATTATTATTATAATTTGGATTATTTAATCTTTGTTTAGATTTAACTTCTTTATGTTCGTAAGTTGGGACACTGGAGTGCGGTAAAGTAGTAAGTGCAGGAATCTGCTGTTGAATCTGCTGAATGTGCTGTGAATCTGCGTACTATTTTGAGTGCGATAACATCCACTTTATCGGTCAACTGTAGGAAAAGATATGTATGGATTTCGATTCATAATTTATTTCAACAATTTTAGAAGGAATATTAAATTTGATCCTATTTATTACTTATCTTATTAATAACCTTAATATTAATTTAAGATCATGTTTCTCTAGTATCATTGTGTATCTTAACAAAAGGAGATGGGTGGCGGTGCGATCAAATAAAAGTCTCTCGAAGGGAAATGTAGATAAATTAGCATGGAAATGGAAATTAAATGGAGGGCAGTGGTAAAGATGTGAGTTACATACAAGGGAGCAGACACAGGTAGTGTGCTGAGGCGCCGGACCCTGTCTACCCTTATCAACAGATTGACACCTACCTCGGATGAGTACTCTCATCTAGTAACGGTTACTCACAACTATAGTGGAGAGAGTAAGCTTTTACACATTGACTGACAGCACATAACATCCTTGAACCGTGAAGGTTGCGGCCTTAGTTTTTAAATGCAAAAAAGGTTTTTAAGAGGTCACATTCTGTCACCTGACTTATTGGGTCCAACCTTTGTTGCAAAAATGTATGGTAGTTTTAAGGGTTTTTTAGCCTACATGAAAAGCTAACGAAGAAGCGTTAAAATATAGATTTTGACACCTATCTGTAAAGTGAAAAAGGATTTAAAGAAATCGTGTTATTAAAATACTTTAAATTCTTTTCAGCAGTCGAGTCCACAAGTACTAAAAGTAGTTTAGTAGTTTTTAATTTATTTTTTTAAAAAAAGAAACTAGTAATCACGGCAGACTAATCTCGGGGCTGGTATTTCTTATGTCAAAGAGGCAAGAGACATCACCCTGGAAGGTAAGTAATTTATCATTAAAGCACAAATGAATTTATAGACAGTGTATTTTACTACTTTAGTAACACCAGAAGGCCTAAGCAGTTTCTTGTTTTATTAGGTAAGTCACGTAGAACTGAAATAATATAAATCATAGATATCTCACTCATAAAAAAAGATCGATTAAAATTACTTTATGGATGTACTACAATTATACTATATAAGAAGATTTAATCGTCTAATTAGAAATAGGCAATTAGCTTTTTCAAAAGGAGCTGGATTAATTCTGATTTTAATCATCCTAAAGTAGAAGAAAGACAATAATAAGTCGTTCTAATTGGTGATGCGTCTATTCATTTATGATCTGTTGATAATATCGCTTAGAGATCATATTTAACTAAGTTTATGCACTGATAAAACACATTTTACCCGCCGTCCTTTAATTTCTAGCATTATCTTGTAATGAGACGAAATTACTTAAGTTAAGAAATTACTTCCCCTATAAAAGAGTGTTTCGGAGCGAAATCGAGTTACCGGGCGGCGAGGCGCTTCTCTTTTTCCTAACTATTAAAAATAATGAGGGTTAAATTTGCGAACGCGTTGTAACGACTGTACCTGAGTGTTGTATCTAGTGGGTGCGTTGTACGGTGTAATAATAAAGTATAGTGAAGAGTGAATGAACTTGATTACGAAGTGAATACATTCGAGCAGAGCGAGTTTCCAAACACGATTATCTGGGAGCTGGCCATTCCAGTCGTATTATTGTTTTGAGGCTATTTCATTTGATTATTCATGATAGCCCAGTGTGTTTACACACCTTACATTTACCCGCAGAGTGAATCTGCAAGGCGATCTTCGTGTCTAATGGCCTTTACCTACAGTTCTAATTGTTTGAAGTCGGCCATCTTCAAAGCAATAAAAAAAATAATTCTAAATATTAATGAGCGACAATTAATTAGCACCGGAGTTTAATTAGAAAACCTCATGTACTGAATTTATTTTAACTCGAAGAAGTAGAATTATTTACCCCGAAACGTGTGAAAAGGGCCGCGGGCGCGGCTTTAATTGCCATAATGCTAGTGATCCCGACTATAGAGAGCCGCACAATTAATCTAAACGGTATGGAATCTCATGGTCTCTAACACTGCCTCGAGTCACTCTAT
Source organism: Gerris buenoi (assembly GCA_001010745.2). Classification (NCBI taxonomy): domain Eukaryota; kingdom Metazoa; phylum Arthropoda; class Insecta; order Hemiptera; family Gerridae; genus Gerris; species Gerris buenoi. The sequence goes on from KZ651390.1 coordinate 505,274, forward strand.
TACACATTAATTAATGCTTTAAACATGTATCTTTCATTTTCATTCTCATTTGATTATTTAATGGCATTAATAAAGAGGGATTATGAGGGTCACTTTAACTTTAAACATGTATCTTTCATTTTCATTCTCATTTGATTATTTAATGGCATTAATAATAGGAAAAATGTGTAGCTTCAATTTGCAAACTGCCCTCCAATTTTTTAGTAACGCAAATTTAAAATTCATACTTATAATAAAAAATTATTACTTTAGTTTTAGAACCTACTATGCGTTAATGTAAATTAATTTGTATACCTTTCTAATTAAATATTAAAATTAATATTAAAAAAATGGCCACGTTAAAAAATAAAGAGAAGCAAAACTAATAATGGGTTCAAGAAAAATATCTTATAATAATGCACGCCATTTTTATAGTTGTAAATGCATTCAGGTGCATCATTAAGACATCTCCATTTTGACAACAGTGTCATAAAGCAATTACAATAAGATTCTACTAGAATAAATATATTTTAGTTTATATTATGTGCATATATTGAGATACGTATTTATTTTATGTACATTACAAAAAAATTATAATTGTTTATGAAGATTCTAGAAAACCCCGCATATTTTTACTTTCTGCGCAATTATAATTTTATCATTACATAATTCATAGTTTGAATGTGGCACAATATAAACATGAAGCCTACAATCATAATAACAGTATAAAATAAGGCATTTAAAACATAATATAATAAGTATGGTGGTAAATATTGTTTAACTAATAGCTGACTAATTAGGGATGGACGTTAAATCTCCTCCCTTGTTATAAAAATTAAGATGAATCGGAAACGAAGTAGTATAATATACTCGTATACAAATAGTCCACATACACAGGGTGACCCGCGATAAAATGTCATGAAACTGGCGGATTCTTTGCGTCAAATGCAACAAAAAATGTCGAGTAAGCATATGCCCATTTCTTAATAGTTCTCAAGAAATTGATTAATTTATTTTTAAAAGTTTTCAAAATATGTCTAATATCTCAAAAATTAAATGATATAGAGAAATTGGGCTAAGGAACAATTTTAAAGAGTATAAAAAAAACTTAATCAGAATCACTCATTTATTTTCAAATTATGAGCTGCTAAGTATCTTTTAAATCCTGCTACATTTCAAAATTTGGATTTCTTAAAATTCGACCACATAAATACCTGAGCTTTCTGCTCTAAATTGAGGGATGGTAGAAGTGTGGCGTATGACTACTAGCGTGTGTTCTATGACTAGAACAAAAAACTATTTGGTCAATCAAAGGAATTCACAATACACGAGATCATAATCAGGGGCGATGTCTTATTTAGCTCACCACTGGCAAACATAATATCAGACATCGTTAGATCACTTTGAAACCTTCTTCGAGAAAATTCCTTATAAAGAAATCAAAACGACAGAAGAATGCTATCTAGAATTAAAAGCTTCCATCATTAAATTAGTGAGTTTCTTACAAGGTGATATTACCACGACAGTAGCCAACGTTCAACCAACACAATCAGTTCCCCGTCGGACATAAACTTTGTACCTCACAAGAAAAAAAAATTGCAATAATTTTGCCAATAGATTTGAGTATTATTTAAAAATAAAACAACTTCTACCAAAATCTTACACAATGCGACACATTGTTACATACTTTGACGCCAATCCTTCATCACAAGCTCTACATTTACTGCTCCTGACATGCCGGCATCTACAATTCACAATTCGATGTACTTATCGAAATCTCCTTAACTTTGAGCTTAATACTTTTATCCAGTTTGCGTTACCACCAGAGCAAAAAAAAAAAAAAAAAACATTTTATAGCTTACATATATTTTTATGGAAGGAATTTAAGTTTTATAGCTGTTGGATATTCTTTTAAAGAACAAACAAAGCTCAACTAAGAGAGTTTATGACACCGAAAGCCCCTGAAGAAAACTGCAGTGGTGGAAAAGAAACATCAGACTTCACATCCTACATGATCATGAATCTATAAAATTTGATTGTTCACTGAATCCTTTCAGATACCTAGCTCAAAATATCTTTGTTCAAAGGTATATAAAAAGTCCCTTGTTTAGTAAAAACATGGGATAAAGACGAGAGAGATTTAGTCGGTCCATAGTGACTCGAGACAGGTTGGAGGTCAAGATTCAACCTTCTGACGCCTCCGCGTGCCTTTAACCCATGATCACTGCCGACCTGTTTGGCACAAAACAACAGCTAATTTGTTGTGGCGCTCTCCCAGGTAACCACAAAATACGGTCGGCAGATTCCACCCACAGACACATACCGTTACTCAAGGGCACTCACAAAAACAAAAAACAATTTGTAAAAAAAAACCTAGACCCAAAGAGCTGATGTTCAAAGCATCTTATACCATGCCGGGGATATGAGACACAAAAAATCAAGCTTTCGAAACTAAATTATACCAATTATATATAATTATCTTTAAACATAACATTTTCCGACCCTTTAACATCAGTTATTTTGAGCCTTAAAATAAATAAAATAATATCTGCAAAGGGGTGCACTGTTAACTCTGTTGTGGTAATGCGCTTGCTGAAAAAAGGTGTCTATTTGCTGATATTTAATTCTATACTTTTGTCGAGCTACTGGTTTTTATAGTACCCCGATTAACTACTGGTCTTTAGCAGTTTGGGAAAAAATTGAAAGTCAAACCAAAACCGCTGCATGCTATGAATTTAAAAGAGCCTTAATAGAGATGTCCGAAGAAAAAAATAATAGTTGTCAAACAAAACAAGATTTTAGTAAATAAAAATCCTCCAGGTATATTATTCAAATAAACATATATTTATAACATTTCCGATCGCAAAGCTGGTGGTTATTTATTAAATCTATTAGCACACTATTTGTTAATTATTTAAGTGGTATATTAAATTATTTAAGAAAATTAGCCAACAGGAAGACAATTAAAACCACAAAGAGAAGATAAAACTGCGAACCATTGTCATAGGTTAATTAAAAAGAGTACAATTTTGTTAATAACATAAATGATGTATTTGAGAAGCGAGTGGTATTGTATTAAAACTAGTATAATATGTTCATACATTATATATTTTTTGAAAGAAATGTTTTCTCTTTTTTTCAGTTAAAGTCAATCACACAGTTTTAAAAATTTTAATATTACAATATTATCGTGTTCTAAATACAATGTTTACAGCATAATCAATTTTTTAAAAAAAGTGTAGAGCGTATAAGAAAGTCCTTTACTTACAGTTTAGTTAATCACGCAAACTCCCCCAACCTTTCAAGTCAATATCTCTTTAATATTTAATAATATTTTAACTTTTTTTCTTTTATTTTGGATGAGAAAGGGGATTAGTATAACAGTTCTCTAGATACGCCCCTTCACAACATGATTTTTTTAAACTAAATTACTAAAGAACTCGAGAAAACTATGGAGCAAGTCGCGAAAGAAAGGCGGTTGAATTATTAACAGTGCTAATATAACTTCGGTCACCATAAAGATTGCCAAACAGAGCCCGGCTATTACCGAAATATTACCCCTCTAAGTTTTGCCACCAAAAGAAAAAAGTAATAAATTAATAAGTAGCGTTTTGGATATTTCGTATAACAACTCTACTGAAAGTTTTTTCAAATTAAATTATTCGGCCATCTCCTAAAGGATTTATACCGATAAAACTTTTTGAAAACCGATTGTTGGGCGACTTAGAGATGGAATAAAGGAAACAGAAAATTATAGGAGAGATTTTTCCAAGTATAATTTACTGAATTGGAGGTTCCTAATGAAATATTAACTGAATCGAAAAGTTTTATTTCATTTATAATGCTATATAGTTTATCAATCAAATTACATACGATGTAAACGGAGTTCAAAATGCAACGTTAAAATAAATTATACATTTCAATAACTAGAATTGTCCTAAAGAGTCTCAAAACAAATTCGTATATATTAATATTTACAAATTTTGTAGTCCCTATGTATCGAATATCAAATGTTAGCCCTGAATATTTAATATTTTTATATCCAAGTTTTCTTGACCCAAAAGAAGTAAAATAATAAATCGAGGAGGTTTTGATAACAAAAGCATTTATTATTAATAATAGTAGAGCTATTAATTGTCATTGGAACAAAACATTCATAAATCATATGACTATTATATAATAGTTCCAATTCACATTAAAATACTTGATTTTAGATTAGGCAACCTTTTGCATAGATATTTTCCCATAGAGATGCTAACCAAAGTGAGTATATATAACACACTAATACAAAAACCTTTATAGTATACAAACGGTAGCCTTATAGGTATGTTAATTAATTTTATAGAACCGATTACATATAAAGTTTCTTCATTCGTAGAATTACGTATAAAGTACTATTGCAGGAGGGCTTGGTGACAGTGTGGTAGCAGGCAAGCTACCTAATTTAGCAGGTTTACCTGTACAGTGGGCAGTTCCAAAAGTTTAGATGAGTATACTCGTACATGTCTCTTCATTATGTATAACCATGCTTCAGACGGTTTTATTATCGAGTGTTCATTGACCATATTGCCAAATGATATTTCTAGAAGTGGCAGCATTTATCTTCATAACATGGTTTACGCGGATAAAACTTGCATTACAATTTAACGTTACGATACAATAATATTTAGAGGAAGACCAACTGCTTGTTAAGGTGATCAGCAGTAAGAGTACATGATTTGGTTTATGACACAACAGAGACTGTTGGGTACTAAGTTATAACACAGTATTGATAAACAGAAGCTAGGTTCTGAAGAGAATAGAGCCTGGTAAAGACAGACTGGTAAATATACTGCCTGACGGTGCTACTCGTGTTACCAGCTTCTATTGTTGTGCCTAGAACATTGCGTCGCTTCGCCGGTATCACCCTCTTGATTTATCTATTACTTCGGGAGGGTTCCACACCGCACCCTATTACTTAAAACCAAAACCGTTCTTGTATAAATCATTTACAACCCTCACTGTTGGTCGCAATATAACAACCCCTTCTATTGGATCTCTTGTTTAGACGCTATTAACAGCATCCCTGATTGGAAAAATATGTATATTTATGTCTCAAAAGAAAAGAAAAATATATTTTTAATACATGGCAGTGAAAAACCACTTATTACTGGGTCAATTCATATTTGCTTTAAAGGGAAATGCAGAGATACAAGTAAATGATGAGTATCGGAAATACTGAGTGATTAAAAAAGAATGACCCATTTCCAAAATTAATTTATAAAACGCGTTGGAGTGTACTTTACATGTTCAGAAAACTAAGCAATACGTACAACTTAACTGCCCGCTACGCTGCTTAACTTGCTGCTTATAACTTAATTGCTTTAAACATGTCAAGTACACTTCAAAGATTTTTATCAAATAATTTTGAAAATGGGTCATTCTTTTTTAATTAAACTGTTTATGCCCAAGAAGACATACTTAGAGTTTTAATTATTATTTCACATATTAAATTCATATATTTCTGAAGGTCATATTTGTTTATTTTATGTTTTTGTTTAAAAAATCTATTAATCTATAAAAAGTTGTATCTAAATTATAATTTTCATGAAGTTATGTGTATAAGTCTTATCAGTTTATCTACACGACCTTGCATTTTCCGGTCCTTACGTAACAATGCTATCAGGAAATGTTATAGAAAGAGAAAAAAAATCATTATTAAAGCTAAAAACTAAATTAGATCTTTTTTACCACGAAAATGGTTTTTGGTAAGATTATATATATTGTTAGTATACAATGAACTCTGCAATAAGGTATACAATTAGTGTTAGTGAGAGACACCAAGGGCAAACTTGTTCTCAGCCTGTGATAGTAAAGTAAAGATCTAACAAGAATACTAGGTCCAGAGTATTCATCCCTAATTGAAGAAGATTCGCCAACGAGGGAAAGTAGATGGGAAGGCGGTGAACGAGGTGGGTTCAAAGCCTAATTGGAAATACCCTGAATCCTATCAGACAGGTAAAGTACCACTCAACTACCTGAGCGCCGTTCAAACGGTATACCCTTGTTTTTTGTCCGTCTGTTACTCATCTAATTTTTACTTTATATTTTTTTTCATCTGACCGAAAAGGTATTTTTAAAGGTTTTCCGCTTTTATGGGTTCTCCCCTTATGAGTAGAGGCTTATATGAGGTCGAATTGATTTATCCCAGAACGTAATGACTTAGGTAAGCAGTTTTGATTAATACGGTGTTCAGATGGACAGATGTGGTTGCGTTGCTCCCTGGTGGCTCTCTGGCGCCCCGTATCACTACAGCTCCTGGTTATATGACTCCCTGCATTTTCACGGTAAATTCGAAACGCTTTAGTCACGGATTAGCTGCCCTCGATTACAACTTGACTTTGGGGTTAGCGTTATTGCCACTTGAAGTCCTTTTCAAGTGGCTCCATATGGGCTCTTAAGTAAACTTATAGGGGTTCTTACACAACATGTCGTTTAAACTCGATCATTTAGCAAATAACAAAACGCTGTAATACAAAAGGAGCAGATTTTCTCGAGTATAATGAAAGTAGATAGGATTTAAAAGCTCACTTAAACCCTTACAAGACCAAGATATATATAAGTGTGTGTGCGGTTAAAAAAAATATGGAGAATATTTGTTATTTACGCATCTTTTTTTTCCATGTCATAAACGGATCTATTTCACTCTTTCAAGTAAAAACCACTTAAAGAAAACTTCACAAAAGCTTAATAGAAGCAATTAACTTATTTCAATAAAACGATGAAATGATTCGTAAAAAGAGTTATTAATTTTATTTTTTCAAGGTAAAAAATACCCTCACAAGATTATAATTTATAATAAAAAAATCGGGGTGTCGGAAATTAAATCGGAAAATTTCCATTTTAAGCATAATCATAACCATATAAATCAGACGCATAGATAAAATAAATAATATTAAACATTTCATACTATAAAAAAAAAAACTTTCCTTTATCAAAATAATGTACCCGTTTGAAAAATATGAATGCTTATAACTTTTGAAACGTTTAATTTATTTTTTGATCTGGCTTGATGCATTTTGTTCTTCATGTTGAACAGTTCTATACATGCTTCATATGACCATTTAGTGACATTGGCGAAACAGTTCAGAAATTTATTAGTGTTAAAAAGTTTCGAAGTTCAAAAGTCGATTCTTTTTAATAGGATGGCAGATATCAAAACGAAATTTAGTGGAAATGTTTTTCTTATAAAGAGGTATATAGTTGGTGCAAATTTCAGTGCAACCGGTTTTTAGAGTCCGTAGGCAAAAGCCAAGGCCCCTTATATTTTCGCGCGTGTGTCTGTCTGTCCGTCCGTCCGTCGCATGCTCTCACGGCTACACCTTTCGTCCGATGATTTTGAAATTGGCATGTATATGTCTTGTACCTACCCACATATGTTAAAAATATAGCGACTTAAAAAAAATATTATTCAAAAAAATTAGGGTAAAAAAACTTAAGGGTTAAATTTTTTTAATTTTTTTTTCGACATCGTGAGGGGTTTCATATTAAAGGGTACGTCGAGCTTGTTGCAAACATATATAATTCTTTGGTTATAACTTTGATAGGGCGAGCGTAGGCACGTTTGAAGTGGGTGTGAAACGTGCCCCCCCCCCCATGTTCAAAAAGATCTGAAAAAATTCCTGAACATTCTTCGACCAAAAGTAAAGATATCACTTTTTGGAAATTTCGAAAAAAAAAATTATTTTATTTTTTATTTGCAAAATACTTTTTTTTATAATTATGGTCTTTTCAATGTATTTATATGTTTACATTCCGGTTTAGTGGCAATAAAGTACATCATTAGAAGTTTGTTAAGTGAGTTTTGAGAACATCAGACCCATAAAATATTTCAAATTAGGCTTTTTAGCATTTTAAAAAACACCATCAATAGGGTACTACTTAAACTATACAGTGTGGCCTACGGACCCTCGCTGTGTGCTGACTAGCACACACTTGACCTGTTTATTTTTATTTTTTACGAATTTGTGAAATATTTGGTGTCTCAGCAAAATGGGTTTGACGTCACAAATTTACGATTTTCTGGACTGCACAACTTTAAGTAAGGACTGATTTTGCACTAAGTTTTAACTTAATAACTTAAAAACGGTGGAAGTTAAACACGACAGACAAGATATCCAGCTAAAAACCACTTAAATTATCTTAAAAACACCGAAAATGGATATTTCCTTTGAAATCTCGGTTTCGGATATTTTGGATGAAAACAATACTTTGCCTACATACCTTCGAAGAAGATGAGAAAAAGTAAAAAAAAAAAAAAAAAAAAAAAAAAAAAGTCCCAGACAATTTAAACTTTCTCATATACGAGTTCATTATTACTTAGCCCAGTGTTTTAAATTTGTAATTTTTCTAGTTTTCGTAAGTATATTTAATTATTATTAAACATTTATCATATTTACATTATCAATCAAAATTTATCATAAAAATGACTTCTCCTTGGTGGGGAATCGAACATGGCCTCTCTCCATCTCTCCATTTTTTAAAATAGTCGGAATCGTTTTTGAGAAATAATTTTATCACGTTCTTTCAGTGTTTTGGGGGTTAGCACTCCCAAATTCGTTGCTAAAATTTATTTTTCGATTTCGCATTGGGGGATGTATGCCAAATTTCCTCAAAATCGGCCCAGTAGTTTAGGCTCAGGCGTTTAAAAACCACTTTTTTGGACTCAGGGGACCTCGAATTTTTGCGCCATCACTATATATGAAAAAGTAAAAAATGCAATAATAATAAATAAAAATTAATGTCACTTTTCAGTATTAGTCCAGGAGATAGCGTGCAAATAAGTGTCTGACTAACATCAATCTAGAATTTTGTGTTTAAGTTAATCTTTTGGTGCCTTTTAAGAATATGTGGTCGGCTAAGTTCATCTGGGGGACATAGCTTGGCAATAGGCATTTGAAAAAAAACAAACCAGTGGAGAGCGGCCATTATGGTGAAACAAAATTAGTTAGTAGACCGAAAATCAAGATTATGTTAGTTTGCCACTTGATAGGTGACCACATTGATTTGGAGTAATTTTAGAATAACTAACCTATCAAGCGACAAACTAACTTCAACTATATTTGCGGTCTACAAACTAATTTTGTACTCAGGATTATTAACTTTTTTCACGCTATCTCCTGGAGTATATGGTGTCAACGTACATTAAAAAGGTTTATTTTCAATGTACTTTAAATTAGAATGTTTAATAAGAATAGCCTGTAATTATTATCGGTACTACCGGTAGTTCGGTAGTAAATCTGCCTTGGATTATGTTTCTCTACTGTCTAATTGGCATTTCGGTTTGTAATTAGGGGTCATAATGGTTAAAATATACGACAAGACATCGAGGGAATATCCTATTGCCTAATTAAACTGACCAGATAGTAATAAAGCAACTGGACGATTATAATTTTCACCAAGATAGATACATCGATAAAATGTTAAACTGATGTTCTAAAAAAAACTTGTATTCAGTTTAAATTAATAACTCCTAAAATTCAATTGAAAGCCATTTTCAAAATTTTACCGACTAGAAGAAACAAAAAACACGTAGTTAAACTATTCTATATATCATTTTTTTTAGTTATTTCTTTTATTTTTAAAATAATATTAATTATTATTAATGTCTCATAAAAATAATATTTAAAATAATTTACTCTCATAAGTACTAAAGTGGTGCGTACGAGCACCACTCATATAATAATCACTAATTTCGATTTAGTTTATTTCTTAACTGAATTAGCATGGTTGAAGTAAACCCGGTTTGGACTCCTTAATATTACCGTTGTAAACTTGATGGTAAACTCGGAAATTACTGAGAGTTTCATTAAATCGATGTCCTTAGTAGTTACCTAGCACCCAGTTCAATTTGCTATTTAATCAATTAATGACTCTTATGTTTGGTGGCGCTAACCAAGGACTCATCATTTTCTCAAATCCTACTCCACATCTTCTTTGCCTTTCCCAAGTCTTCTCCTGCCTCCTAACAAGTCAGCTTTTTAAGACATATCTCATACCTGGACTGGCATTCTCAACAATATCATGCGATATCTCTCTGTAAGCTCTCACGATTGGTTGGTCCTAAATCTTTAAAGTCTATCACACTCAACTGCTCCACAAATGATCCGGGTAATAAACTGCTCCACAAAAGGACCGTTCTTTTCCACCAAAAGGCCTTCTCAGCCATTCTTTATAGGTTTTTACGTACATAGTAGTCAGTGGCGTAAATAGCGCCCCCGCCAACCCCGCGGCGCGGGGGGGGCGCCTGCTCTAGGGGGCGCCGAAAAATGTGTAAAAAATAATATTTAATAATAAAAATAAAAATTAACTATGTGGGCGGAATTATTTGGGAATTTGGAATTATTTTAGGAGATAAAAATAAATGATAGATAAAAGAAATGCATAGTTTAAAATCAGGGTGAGAATGTTATGGGTTAGAGCAGTGTGTTTTTTTTTAATATATATATATTTTTCACAATAACCTCATATTCAATTTTACCACAAAAATGCTTAGAAATGCTGTTTTGAGAGGTCATATTTTCAAAATTTTCCGGGGGAGGGCCTCTACATGCTTGTACAATTTTAATGAAATTTGGATGGTGGCTCATTGGTCATCATGACTCATATAAGTCTAAACCGTATGCATCTATATATTTTTCTTTCACGTGCGCACAGGCATACCTACATTAATTTACACCTATAATTTATCTTCAAAATTACTCATTTTATTTTTATGAAATTTAGATAGTTTGTCAAAAGCCCGCAGATAATCCCAGATTAATTTCAACCGTCTGCGCTCATTAAATTTTGCTAAATTTTTACTTTATTTCATGTAAGAAATCAAATCATTGTGGCTGATTTAAATTGAAAACTGTGAAAATTAAATAAATTCAACAATAATAAGTTTTAAAAGCATAAAGTAAGTTAGTATACAAAATAAGACGTGTTAGAGGAGGGGGTACATTTTGTAAACCATTGGGGGGCGCATTGTTAAAAGTTGCGGGGGGCGCCGGATTTCTTAGTTACGCCACTGATAGTAGTGTAGTATTTGAACATATGGTAATATCGGCAATAAAGTTTTCTTAAAGGCTATATATTTATTTTAAGTTTTATTGCCTATTTCAAATGGTATAAAACCTCTCTGGATTTATATCATCCACGTAAGCAAGATATTGCAACATTTTTTTTTACATATTATCCCTACATACATATTTTTTACATAATTAATTATTAGTTAAATACAAATTAAACTCGAACTACGTAAATTCGTCTTCATAATCATTCTACTCTGGAAAATTAATTTATGTAGGTATATTTTTATTTACAGCATTACAAAAACAAATTTATCAAAAAATGTTCATGATTAATTCAATGTAGGCACTACCAGATTAATTAATCTGTCGTATTATTTTTTGCAATTAGATGACAAAATTAATTTTCAAATTGCACCTTTCGAATAACCCATTTACTTATTTTCATTTTTAGGGTATTAAGTAAAAAAAAGAAAGAAAGGAGTAGGAATCTACTCGTCGTAAAAGTAGCAGCTTTATAATAGCCTGCATAATCTTCTCAACATACATACTTAGTGCTCTGTTCAAATTTTTATAATAAAAAACCCGGTTCGACAAACGCTTTCTCATACGCGTAGTGATGGTGAATTTACTAAGCAAAAGCTCATATGAGAAAGTAAAAATTGTACCATAGAATTTGTTATAGTGTATAAAAACTTAATCCCAATCAAAAAAGTACTTAAACGAGAGCGAGGAAATCATTTTTTACAGTCTTAATTGACATAGAGTTTGTCGTGAAATTGTTATAAAAATAATTAAAGTTAGATGATTACGTTTTCGCATTAAAATAACCCTTTCAGATAGTCAGATAGCCTTATTTAAAAACGCTGCAATAAGAAAAATCCAGAAATAAGATCCCATGTTTCTTTGAAACTGTATCCAAAACAACACAATAAAAAAATATACCTTGGTATGAATGGTGACGGTTACAAGGGTTACCAAGTGCCACATCTATAGAGATGTTTTATGGCTAACCGGCTAACCTACCTATTCAGGTAGGGGGGGAGGGACGAGTTACTCTGGCTCTTAATGAAAAATTGTCGCAACAACACAATGTCCGGGTACATCTGTTTCCTCCCTTGTAGAACCCCTTTGTACCCATGTAATTATAGGAGGCGTGACCCGTCCTATTCCCCCTATTATACTGTAGGTATATCGCCACAGGAAGAGGGTTAATACAACCCTACGCAATTTTTTTACAACCATCGGTAAAAAGTTTAAATAATTTATATCTTTATAAATACATCGTAAAAGCACTTGGATTAATTTTAATTTTAAAAATGTCAAAAATATTGTAAATGTTATTAAAAAATAACTCCTCATTTAAATAACCCAAAAATTCCATTAAGAAATTTCTAATAGTTTAAAACAATAGTTGTGTTGCTTGATTATTTAATGAACTCACAAAATCGCAAGGGCCTTCGTTGGTCAAAATTAGAAAATTAGGTTCTATTCACTATCGTTTAAAATTATTTTTATAGATCAAAACTTTTAACATCGGTAACCAAAATTATTATCACTAATAACTTATAAATGCATAATGATTGATGACCTAATACATTTAGCCTTTAACAGATCTTGAGAGATCAAAAGCAAAGCCACAAATATTACATCAAGATCTCAAATCCTTACACACGTTCATAAAAAAAGCATCCATTCCCTCGCCCACGTCTTTACTTTGTCTTAAGATCAAAATCATCACCATTCTAATTATATCCAAACCCTCTAAACTAAAATCAGCATCCTCCGTCTTATAGACCTATCCCACAGTAATGGGTGACATCCTAGGAAAACTTCTTCGCAGACTAATTTCAATCATCTCAGATTTCCTTCCAAATCACCAATTTGGTTTTTCTCCATAACATTTTTATTTTTTAAAAGATTTTAATATAAACAATAGGAAAAATTACATGAAATAACCCCTAACTATTTGACTTTTTTTTTTGCTGACAGTGACGGATTTCAAAATTCCAAGACAGAAATCTGTTTCTGACATCAAGGAAAAATTTTGGTTCCATGTCTGTGGGTCAATTTTTTGTGAACCAACATATCTTAAAAAATACACGTCCGATTTTAATGGTATATCATACTTGCCCATTGTTGGTCCTATATAAATTTCAACCTTTTGCTTATTTATTTACTTTACTTACATTTATCTACAGATATATCTTTAAAACTACTCATCTGATTGTTATGAAATTTAGATGGGTTGTCTAAAGTAGCCCACAGAGTCCCCCCCCCTCCCTGTTTAATTTAGACCACCTGCGATCTTTGAAATTTGCTAAATTGATATGTACCTATATTAATTCATTTAAAAAATCAAAACAATTTTGACAGATTTAAAAAATGAGGGAAAATAAAATAAATTTGACAATATAGGTTGTAAAAGCATAAAATCATTAGAGTTTACGAGATAGGACGCGAGGAAGTTAAGTGTCACACTAATTGGCAAACTATTTTTATAAAATAATAATATCATAATACGAGTAAATTAAGTTGCATTAATTTGAAGCCCGCATGCCCTATTAGTTATGCAGGACTTGCCTATTTGTAACCCCTTATATGAAAATAAACGCTACTTGGTTTCATAAATTTTCATTTACATATTCGTTTTTCTAAGTTAGCTCAAGTAAGATTACATATTTATTCAATCCATTTGAATTTTCGCATTCAAGAGTTGAAATAAAAGTTATGTATACCAAGTTATGTTATAAATCAAGTATAATACTTACTTATCAACCTTAACAAACTAAAGTAGGTACTCGCTTAGTAATCTTAACAAATGTGCTATATTACGCAATATACTCCTTATTGTATTGAATACAATCCAGTTTGTCAATTACCAAATAAGGGGATGAAATATTGTAAGAGTAAGCAGATTATTCATTTTCTATAAACCACCTCAATCATTGAAAACGTTAAGTAAAAATACAAATTTATTACATTTTTTAACAAATTTAGGCACAGGCGAGTGCAATATTTTCTTTGACATATTTCTACGAGCTAGTGTTGTTAATTTATGTTTTGTAAAGGTTTTCGGGAATAAATATTTCTATCTCAAATGAAGAAATCGCGAATAAATGTTTACATAATTCGACTTCACATTATATTCTGCTGGCTAGACCGCGTCTGCCTTTTATTTATAGCTGATGATTTTAGGTAGGATATGTTTATTTATAAAATTAATACGAAAATAATTTCATGTTTAATTTTTTTTTTTTTTTTTT